>JANIJG010020522.1:21340-33184 GCA_024611175.1 Megaceryle torquata
TTTTAAATTGGGGAGAGAGGAAAGCGGAAAAATTATTTTCGAGAAAACCGCAGATTTCTTTTGGGAATAATACCTTTGAGAACCCAAACCAGAGGCAGTTTCTGCTGCCAAAAGGCTCCCATGCACAGAAGTGGTGTGCCCAGCAGCCCCGCTGCCTGCACATTCTCTGCAGCCTTGAATTTAGCATGGTCTTTTGGGGCGAGACAAAAGCCAAACCCAACAGACCCTGGCATTTCTCTGCAGTGCTGGGTTAGTGAATACCTGCCAGCAGGACCCCAGCAGCCAGACGTATCCCACAGCATGCAGTTTTTTTCTTTTTCTGCAGCCAGCAGCTCTTGTAGCAGGATTTCTCCTACTGCTGCAGTTGGCCTTGTGTCACTACCTCTAGCGACTCAAATTCATTACACCAGCCTTCATGAAAATATAATCACACCATCAGAAAACCTGTGCGAGGAGGGAAAGGATGAGGCTTCAAAGCTGCATCTCTTGATAGCAATTTTCAGAGGGAAGATGAGTGGGCTGAGACTCCCTGAAGCCTCATATGCCCGGCCCGCTCTTATTTGAGAGAGGACAGCTGAAGGTGAGGCTTTTGCAGAAGTATCCAGCATCTTTGGGCATGGTTAGGCATGGACCACTCCACCCGCACACCTCCACTACTTGTCTCAAGGGATGTTTTTCAGAGGCACCTTAAGCAAAGAGATACCCTGATACCCTCTTTCCATGCTGGGCAGCTAGTCCAATTTGCAAAGTCCCCCTCGACGGCTGCTTCGTTTCTGGCACGGACAAATCTGTGATCACTGAAAGAGCACATTACAGGGAAGCACTTTTGATGCTACAGCTCCAGCAGACAGGCATGGATCTCCTCCTGAATGTGTAGCAGGACCAGCCAAAGACCAGCCAACAAAATGCAGTTACCACTCCTTGCTTTGGACAGAGGTTTGATTCGACCTCCTGTCGAATCAAGCACAAGAGCACGCAGATGCAACGTCTACACCAGACACTGAGTTAAGCACTCGTGGCTTGATCCAGTAGTATCTCCCTCGACTGGGGCTCCACCAGGGTAAACAGTGAGACTGAACCAGAAGCTACACTTGCCCACTTGCCCTTACCTTGAACCACATTCCTCACAGGTCTACCCTTTCCTATAACAGACCTTCCAGTACAAGGCTGGAGATGGTAACTGTGCAAGAGGGTTATTCTTGGCCTGATGCACAGGAAGGCAGCTACATGGATAAATCCTGCTGCAACTACGGGGAGTTTGGGACATAACTCACAAACAGGACCATTTACTCACAGTCTGCATTGATCAGCAATGTATCATCTCCTCTCGTGCAGCTGCATTTACTGAGGTTTATGTGGATTTAACTCCGTACATCAGGGAAAATCCAATGCCAGCAATGAAATACTAATGCAAACCCACTAACATGAAAACATACTTTTTCCAACAACAGAGTTACCAGCAGCAGCCTTCACAACAGGAAAACAGTAAATAGCATTAGGACCATGACACCCACCGATCTGCATTAAATAGGTGCCTTCAACACATGTCATACTGCCATCAACTGATGTTCCTTCAAAGTATTTCCTGCCACATCCATCAGCAGCAACCCAGCATGCCTTTATTTCCTCTCCTTGAGATATATCTGAACAATTTGTCCAACACTTCAACACACCAGTCTAATTACTAGGCCACCCGATGAAGCGCGATGGAATCGCACTCTCTCGCTGCTGGCTGCCAAGCCCTCACACGTACACCTGGGCAGCGGGAATTAAACGCAGTCCTGCTCCAGGTAGCAGCTTTCTGCTCCACAGAGAGGATCTGCCAGTCTCCACCGAGCTGTTAGGCTGCATGTGCACCAGGTTTCCTTGCTAAGTCTGTCTGGAAGGAGAAGGCAAGGAGCAGCTCTGGTGATGGGGCAGTACACTCCTCACAGTCCCCAGTGCCACAGGTTCACGTTCTTGGAGGGGCTTTGCAGTGGCCAAGTGCCACTGGAGAGCCCTGAATTAAACATCAGGAAACAAGCCAGGTACGCAAAGGGACAGACCCTAAAATGCAGAGCATGGGGGACAAGAGAAGGACAGAAAGGTCTCCAGGGCTTACCGAAGCCATGTGAGGTACCTGGTGTGTTGATGTGCAAGGAATGAGATATAATCATGGTTTGTGCCAGGGGACACCGGCAACTCCCTGCCTGTGTCCAATGTGATAGCTGGTTTCAACTGCTGGGCAAAGGAAGGGCAGACAGATCTGAGCCCTGGACAAAGGAACAAACCAGTCTGCATGATCTCTCCTTGTTGTACAGTGCAAAACAGAGAAGGATCTGGTGTGTAGTGACATCTCAGCTTGTTGGAGAAGCAACGACAATGTACCATGTCTCACCAGCCACAGTCCAGTCACTTAGGACCACAGTGCAGAAGAGGGATTAAGTTTCCTAAAGTCACTCAAAACAATTTTCTTAGGGCAAAGTTAGGACGGTTTAACCACTGGCATTTGGAATTGAAATGAACTCTTAGAAACCTCCCTTTCCCAGCAGCAGAGGTAACTGTTTTCTTTCTGGCTTAGTGGGTGGATACACCAAAATGCAAAGAAGCAGAGGGATCTCTGAGTGGCTTACTGTAAAAGGAAAAAGCCACAAATCCTACAAAGTATGTCCTGCTGGAAGGAAAGTTGCTGAAGGCTGCGGTAATTATAACCTACGAGACACAACCACCCCTACACACGTAACTGAAGAGGCCACAGGCCAGCCCTCCGTGCTGGGGACCCCCACCATTTCAAAGGGAGATCTGCACCGGGTCTGACTGGCTCGGGCTCCCACCCCAGACATTTCCCCAGGTTGAAGATTCACTTACCTGCCTGGTTTGTGGTTACATTTACAGACACAAACTGCCGGGCTCCGGGGTTCTGGTCGGACACTCCATTCACTGCCTCAATTTCAAAGGTATAGTTTGTATGAGCAAGCAGATCCACCATCATGACAGAGGTGTTTTTCAGGCCGGTTTGCTGGGGGAGGTACCTGACATGACCGCCACACGCCTCACACAGACCTGAGTGTGAGTTGCACTTCTTGCATGCAATATAATAAGACACATCTTTCCTTCCACCAGTATCAGCAGGGGGAATCCATTCCAGAAAGACACTAGTCTCGTTAACATTTGAGATGGCACTCCGAGGAGCAGAGGGGGGTCCTGGTTTGTAAAGTGAGAAAAACACATGGTAAAAACAGTATTATCAGTCATCCTGCTCTCTACTACTCATGTGCCAGAAAGTATATGGGGACCATTTGCAGCAGCACCCAAAGAACTGGGAAAGTGGGGATTTGCTTTGAGCACTTCAACCTCACTTCAAGGGGTCTGTGTTCGAATGCAGCCACCTGCACGGGAGGACAAGATACGGGGCTGGCTCAAACCCAACTGGAGGAGCGCTCCACCCTGGGGCATTGCCTCTGGTGCTCTCCTTGCTCCTCCTGTGAAGGGAGCTGCAAATCTGCGCTCTGTCCAGGTCACTGTTGGCTTCATCAGGGTCAAGATAGCCCCTCCTTCTCCCACTGCCCCTATATTGCTTGCCCTAGATGCTAAAAAAAGACACACACTGGGTTACTCAACCTACTTAGGTACTCAGCTCAGATGCCAAATCTTTCCTCTGCGTGCACCCGCCTCTCCCCATCAGCCATTTGGCAACAGTGACACCTAAGCCTGGTCATCCAAATCACACCTAAGAGATGCTCAGTGTAGCCCAAAGCAGATGGTGATCTACACGGGCCACTGGAAACACGGCCGTATCTGGCTACTCAACAGCAGCCTTCTCAGTCCCTGCCAAGCTCCAGCACGGTTGGTTAGCCACACCGCGCTGCCTTACCTTTGCCAAGCCTCCCTGCTCAGGATGCCAGCATGGTGCTGGCAAGGCTAGCCAAGGAGGAACAGCTGCTGCAGAGGCACCAGAGCTCCTGCAAAAGGTGAGCTGTTTTCCTTCTTTCTGCTGGCCAAGCAAAGCCCATCTGGAGACACCTTCAAGACTGGTTACTTGCAGAAGGTGCTGCAAGCTTTTGGTTTTAACAGACTTGTGTTGGAGATGAAGGGTAAGCTGCAGATACACCCTAAGGACCATGTGAAAGAAGAGGGAATCTCATGCAAGAGATCCACCTATTACATACTTGGGGAATGTTAATGAAAGAGAAAAAATGGGGAAATTTATCAAAGCAAGCCAGGATGGATTTTAGTCAGGGCACCACCAGAAGCTATACAGCAAAGACTGGGATTTTTCCAAGGGAGGTAGAGGAGCAAAGGCAACACGCTCTCCTTTGGTTTGAATGAAGCTGTCAAAATCCATGAACAGTTCCTTGAAAAGAGCCCAACAAGTATCTTCACCAGCTAGAAATCCATACGAATTTAACAGCCTGTCTTAGGCTGTCATCTTCTCATTTTGGTGTGATAATTAAACTCGATTCGTTATTTATAACAGGCACTGTTGCAAGAATGAAATTACCTTATAAACCACAAGCACTTTCCTCTATTTCCCTTTCCTATTCTCCTATTTTAAGTCTATAAAATTGGTAACACTGATAAAACACTGTCGTGATTTCGACTCAAGCTGTTCTGATTCAATGAGAAACTCACTGCCAGAGGAAATAAATAATCCTGATATATCTACCTTTCTTCGGGGGAGAGGGGGGACGCAGTTGAAGACAAAAGCTACGTTAGTTTAGGAAATGGCAGATCAGCTTTGTTTTGTTCTGTGATCACTTCAGATCACTACAAACTGGAAGCAAGCCACTTGGAATCTGCCCTGCAGAGACCCAGCACCATTTAGCTAATGACACCAAGGTACAGCCCAAGTCAGGACTATTTTCTGCACTGCCATATTCGTTCTGATATAATGGAAACTACCAAATTCATCACTGGAGCTGTGGAGTTTTATATATTGCACTCAGGAATGGGTTTTTTTACCAGTTAAACTGCCCTTTTTTTTTTTTTTTTTTCCACTGGATGAATGTCCTTTTATTGCTACCAGCACTCTAGGAAAACAATAAAGAATTCAGGCACGAGAAACACTTACTGGTCAAGGTGTCTTTAAGGGGGATAAATTATTACTTTTGTAAAGTCACCAAAGGTCTTTACTTGCTTTGTACAGAACAGTCAGCTGCTCTTCTTGAAGGCTTAAAAACATCAACTTCAGTGGAAGTGCTTTGACACCAGTGGGACATCACAACCTATAGAATTAGCACTCTCACAGGGGCTCAGAGAAAGGTCTTTAGTAGTCTACAGATACCTAGTGACCTACTGGAGGAATCCTGGACCTGCACTTGGTTAAAACTTTGATAAATGACAGCTGGGAGAATAAAATGGTGGTTTACCTCTGGAAGAAGGGGGCCCTAGGTCTGCTAAGAAAGTCCGGTTTAATTTCCAACCTCCCTTTGTCAAGGACAGACAGTAGATTACTGGTTTTATTTTATTTTTTTAAATCTATCTAGTTTAATTTGCTACTTCATACCCTAAGCAGGTAAGAGTCGCTCTTTCTGCACCACAATTTACTGACCAGAAGCAAATCCCTTCTGAAGACAAAGACACTGGTATTCTTCTTAACGAGAGCAAACCTGTTGTTTGCTGATGCACGTATTTTAAAACCATAATCTGAGAGAGAAATTACCCTTGAGATATAAATATACATGTACACACTCAAACTGAAGTTAACTGTAAGGCTTTTGTGAGTAGAATATTACAGTGAATACTACGAGATCTTCAGTTTGTCCCGTGGGTCATACTATTAAAAATATTTCCCCAATATGCTCTGAAGAACAATAGGGTTACTTGTCAGAGATGGGAGGGGGGGAAATAAGGGTGTAATTATGTTTTTGTTTTAAAGAGATGTTGTACAAGGATTTGAAGCTAGTAAGAAATCAGAAGAAAAAGTGTAATTACTTCCTAGAAGATGCAAAATAATATTAACAGGATTCTCAAACACCCATCAGGGCCAAGCATTTTTTTCCTGTCTGAAGCCAATAGTTATTTCAGATTGAGTCACAGCACTATTAATTTCAAAATTACCAATCATTACTTATAAAACATGCTTAAGGAACTGGAAAAATTAAATAAAAATGCACTTATTTCCTCCCACACACTCTATACTTAGAGCAGTTGACAGTGGCGTAGCAGTTAGTTTTCGTTAGGGATGCTGTTTGTGGTGGGGAGACTCATGAAGGCTTGGGACTGAAATACATCCATTTTAAATTAGGAAAATGGGATTTTATAGCTACACTGACTGGCAAGGAGACTTTCCAGGTGTAAACCTGAGAATGGACATTGATGTATTCCCTAAAATTAACTAGATTTCAAGTTGAGGGAATCCTATGAATATTATTAACTGCTGCAGTAATAAATAATAAAAACATACAAAAAGCTTGCAATGTTTCCCTACCAGTCATGACTCAAGCCTGTCTTGCTCGTGTTTCAGTTCACAATGAGATATTCACTTGGAGATCTAATTGGGCTGGTTTAAAAGTGTTGCTACCTGCTCTTTATTGTCCCTGCCAAAACTTACTACCCCTGCAGCTGAGCTGCACATGAGCCCTCCTCATCACCTCAGCACAAATCTGGTTGGATTAGGACAAAATCCCATGAAAGGAGGCAGAAGGCAAACGAGGGTGACTGAAGCACATGAAGAACGCTCAGATGATCCACCAGGAAGTGTGAAACCAGCAGAGATGCAGCAACATCCTCAGCTGCTGCACCGGGGTTTGCAGTGGGTGACAGGAGCTGAGCGGTGCCTCGGTCTGCATTAAACCTCTCATCTGCTCCAGGAGAACTCAGTACTCGGCCAAATATCCTAATACAGCTTCAGGCATCATGCCTGGGCTTTAAATTAGCTTATAGTAAGCTTTCAGAAAAAAACCCCAACAAAACAGCCAAAAAACCCCCACCCTGAAACAAACCCACCCAAATATTAAAACCCTCAGACTTTAAAAAATACAGAAGGCATATAAACCCCAAACAAACCTAACAAGAAAATCCCATGGTATTTGCAGGATCAGAAATTGCAACCTTTACCTACAGCATTCAAACTGCACCAGAAACCTGGGGGAGACAGGCACTCAAATTTCATTTCTTTTGAACATGAGCTGGTCACCGAGCTTGCTTGTGCCTCTCTGAAAATCCTGCCCCATGCTCAGGTCCCAGGCATTCACAAACCTTCTCCTTGAAGATGGCAGCTCCTTCCCTGCACTAATTCATCAGCAGGAAAGAATGGATTTGCACCCCTCCATCCTGAGAAGGGACAGAGAGATTGTGGGCAGGAGGCACTGTGGACCCCAGCACAGCTCTGTATCAGCCCTGGCTTTAGTTCTTCCTGCAGAGAAAAGCCTGGTTTCTGTGTTTCTAAAGTCAGGCCAAGGGGCAAAATGGATATCAAGAAGCCCTGGTATCCAAGTTTTTCACGCTGTAACCCACTTTAGCTACTGCTCCTAAAGACACTGGCCTATCTATTTAATAAACTGAGACGTGCTTGCACGACTCACCCCCCTCCAGACCACTTTGATCTGACAGCACCAGCTACTGCCAGGTTGCCTGAAGCTGTCTTCTCCTCCCCTGCAGCACACCTTCCAACAACTACATGCTTCACCCTCCCTTGGCTGGTGAAAAGCAAAGGCAGAGTTCAAGGGCCCCAATTCTGCTCTGCGTGCCTCCTGTGGCCAAGCAGAGACCTGCCGAGGGCAATTTCCTTTGCCAGAGCATCTCTCCAACAGGAACAGACTTTCTCTTTCGAAGTTCAAACTTGGCAAGTTAGGAAGGATATCCGTATTCACTGGGATGAAAGCAAAAAAAACCACTACTGTGCTAGAAAGTTGCAAGGAACCAGTATGGAAGTCACCTCTCCACCACTGCCCAGTGGCTCTGAGTGTGCGTGGACTCGACCTATTTTTTCCTCTATCACTTAAGTCCCTTGGAAGCTCTACCTCCTCCTGCTCCAGTTGTCCAGCTCCTCTTCAGTCCCTTTTAACCACTTTTGCATTGCAAAAATCATGTTCAGAGCATGACAGACCCAGCTCAGCAAAATCCCGTGGTGCGTTCTACACTTGGTTGGATTAGCTGGGGGCACTGCCAACTGCAGCCCTAAGTATCTGAAACAAACCGAGCACGGAACTTTTAAGGTAGAGCTAACAGGCCAGCTCCCGATCACAGCCAAAGGGCAAAATAGTGATTCTGATTCCACTAACCCCACCCTGGACTCCCCAACACTCCAATTTGCTTGCTCTGCTACCCTCCCCCTGCACCAAGGGGATAAGCTCTATATTTTCACTGCGGCTTTGGAGAAGCAGTTTCTACCACCGAGTTTTGAGGCTACCCTGAAGAACACCCATCTCCAGCTGGACTGGAAAGGCAGAGCTCTCTCCCTGCTTGTTTACCAAAGACAAGCTAAGAAATGGTACCAAGCAGGACCACGTAGACTGTAGGTGTGCCTACCCCTGGCAAGCGCTGCCCATCGCTTCCTCCACGCACGTGCCCTGCAGCCGCAGCCGTACCCGTGCCCGTGCCAGCAACCGAGGAGGGGCTGAACTCAGCCGAGCTGCTGGCTGGGTCCCCCCCTCAGCAGACAGCAGGAGATGGAGCAGCCCTTCGTTCCGAAAATGCTTCCTGGGTTTAATACCAGCTTTGGAAGCAAAAGGCTTCAAAAAGTCTGTTCTCGTGTAGCTGGGGGTAACAGTGGGCAAAGCCAGGGACATTACAAGTGTGTCAAGACTAGTGCAGACTCCAGCCTGGAGCCTGTAAAAGCACATTAATTAGGATCATCATGTCTAGTCACAGTACAGGAACAGCTCAAAAGGATTAAAAACAACCCTATAAGCACATGCTTACTTGTACAGGCCATTGTAGGTGGGTCTGATTCCTTCCTAAAATAGTGTTCTTCACACAGGCAAGATGTGGATGCTTCATCAAGCGTGTAGCTGTGAGGGGGACATTTGCTGCAGGATGGACTGTGGGGTGAAGCTTTGAAGAACCCAGGTCTGCATACTGTGAAAAGAAGAACCACAGGCTAAGCTCTCCCATCATAAAATTCTTTTCTTTTTCTTTTTTTTTTTTTTTAAACCAACATATCTTCAGCTAGAAAACAGACAAACACTTGCAAGCTATTTTGTTTGCATATTTTAAACCAGTCTGTGCCACTATCAGACAGTGCATACTTAAATATCTGCATTAGAAGAGAATGAGAAGCCACTGATTTTTCTTTTTTTTCCCCCCTAGCATCTCCCTGGCTGGGTATTTATTTTCCTTGTTGAATGCATTAGAGGTAACATCTTTTGGGCTCTGCTTTAGAAAACATAACCGTGTTTGGTTGGGTTTTTTTTTTCCTCCATTCAGTCTTAGAAAAACAGGTAAGATACATCTCCTGGATTTCATTTCAAATGTTCTACACCCAGAAATCAATGTCTTGGCAAACAAACAGCAACACAGTGGTGGAGGGAACCTTGACAGCTTTAAGACATTGTGATAAGGCTACTTCCCTAGGGACTGTTTTCCCCTGCAAACCTGTGATGAATTTGAAAGTGCTCCACATAAACAGACTGCTCTGGGTATAACCTGAGCCAGGCATGCTCACCATACAGGATATTCCTTCCAGCTCCACTATATATATATGACGAGGCACAAAGACTCGATACAAGAGCTATTTTTGTCTTCACAAATAAAATAAATGGCTATGAGTAGCTTGGAATTTTTTCTTATCTTTTTTTTTTTTTTTTAAGTGAATACAGTAATATCTGGTTTCCAGCCAGAAACAAGTGCTCTTTCACCTAAGCAAAGCACTTTGCACTTCCCTTGCCTGCCATACTCAACCAGGAGCAGCAACAGCCAGAGGTTTGCACATATCCACCCTGGCTTGAGGTAAAAACCAGCTGAGCCTGTAATCATCCCATTATATGCAGAATTAGCAAAAGAAACCTTGCTTTTCTGTCTCAAAATGCAGAGACAGAGACGTGTTAAAGCAGCTCCAAAGTACCACTACTTTTTTTTTTTTTTTCCTTCTGAGATCCTCTAAAATAATTCCGCGCAGTACGATATCAAGATGCACAGGTATCCTGTGAGACTTACAGCAGTTACCTGGAGATCCCAGAGCCTTTCCATTTGCATTCAAACTTCCCCAGTTGTAATTAGCTTGCAAAGAAAGTGAGCTCACAGCAAAAGCACCAGGAATGTCCCAGAGAATTACAGCATGAAGGTCATGTGGTAAAATTCAGCCAGTGGTGACAGAATTCACCTTTGCCATAAAGTATAAGATCCTTTTTCCTCTGATGGACCAGCTATGACAACTGCCTCTAAAGCTGTCTCTGCTTCCTGCAGTACCAGAGAAACTCTCTCGACATCTTCCCTTTTACATCACCTGCTTCTTCACGAAAAGAGAGACACTTGCACATCAACTCCTCAAGTCAACCAGTAAGTCTTTGCTGAGGAAGATCATTCACGCATCACGTACATGGCCACGTACATGCCTGTGCACATGGAGAGCCTCCTCGGTGGTCCTTGCTTGCAGTACGAGTTGGGTGTGATCCAAAAGCATCCAACAGACCTCTCCAGGACCTCACCTTCAGTCTCGCCTAGACCACAAAGCTGTCACAGCAAGCACCACGCAACCCTGAAGCTGTTTCACCACAGGCCACCAGGTCTCCACCATGCATCTGCAGCTTCTCAATCCTACTAGATGCGATGCTCATCTCCAGTATTTTTGCTGACCTTCCCAAACCAGGCACCCTCCCACTCCTTCCCCCAGCTGCCTTTTCTTCCCACGAGACAGGCAGAGAACAACTAGTAGGACCAGAGGTATTTACAGGTTTTAAAAAGCCAATTTCCAAAGCTGCTCATCATCCAGCTAGTGCTCCATACCTGTGAGCTGCGAGCTCTGCAGGACACGGTTTATCTGCTTTGTGTCCACGCACCAGGACTGGCAAACACACCCACAGCTGAATTTCTTCTTGATGGCTGTTAGTGGGCTTGCCAAGAGCTGTCCTCATGTTTTATTGACACAGATCTCAGTTTCTAGCACAGAGTTAAGCTCTGTTTTTTTACTTCACAGCCACCTTCAAATGCTACCCTACCTACAGCAATGACTTGTTATACAATCTCTGGGAAGTCTTCTGGGAGAAGAGACCACCAAACAGCTCCTCTCTAGCCTACAATTTGTATTTCAAAGCCAAATCAAACTCCCAGGCACACACAGACAATAGAGATGGGGAAATGAAAGCACAAAAATGTGCAACATCTAACGAGGGCAGCCCACATCTAGTGTGTGCTTGATGTAATTAGCCTTCAAAAAAGGACTTGAATTTATCTCATTATGTCCCATCAAGACAGACAGAAAATCATTACAGCACAAGAGTTTACCATGCTTCTGTTTTTTGCAAAATAGCAAATGCAAAATCAGTCAGTTTTCCTTGACAGATTTTCAACGAGGTGCAGCTTGTTAATGACGGTATGAAATGGAGCTCAGCTCAAAGGGAATGTCTGGGTTTCCTGAGTAAGTACAGAGCCAACAGATGTACAACGGCCAATAACCCATCCTTTAATGAGGGATGTGGAATAAAACTGAACTGGGCCAATTTTTGTATAATCTGCAGGCTCCCATGGGTCAGACAAGTCCCTTCTCTACCCAAAAGGTATAAGGGGGAGCAGTCAGGAGCACTGAATTACACCGAAGATGTAATGGGTCCTCACAGCAAACAGCCAGCAGAGCAGGGTTCTGTCATATCCAAGTGAAATATTCTTTTGTCAGTTAGGAAGGAAGAACTCAGGGGCAGGAGATCACAGAATCGTTTAGGTTGGAGAAGACCTTTGAGATCACAGAGTCCAATCGTTAACCCAGCA
>JANIJG010020522.1:33284-47860 GCA_024611175.1 Megaceryle torquata
AGAAGACCTTTGAGATCACAGAGTCCAATCGTTAACTCAGCAGTGCCCAGACCATCACTAAACCATGTCACTA
This sequence comes from Megaceryle torquata, assembly GCA_024611175.1. NCBI lineage: Eukaryota > Metazoa > Chordata > Aves > Coraciiformes > Cerylidae > Megaceryle > Megaceryle torquata. The sequence goes on from JANIJG010020522.1 coordinate 33,358, forward strand.
AGCACCACATCTATACATCTTTTCAGTATCTCCAGGGAGGGTGACTCAACAACTTCCTTGGGCAGCCTGTTCCAGTGCTCATCAACCCTTTTGGTGAAGAAATTTTTCCTAATATCCAATCTAAACCTGCCCTGGAGCATCTTGAGACAATTTCATCTAAAAAAACCAACCAACCAACCAACAAACAAAACAAAACAAACAAACAAAAATTAAAAATAATAATAATAAAAAACAAACAAAAAACCACAAAAAAACAAACAAAACAAAAAAAACCCAAAACAACAAAACCAAACAAACACCACAACCCCAAACACAACCAAAAAAACCCCAAACAAAACAAAACAAACCTACTCAAAACAAAACAAAAACCAGGGAGGACAAACCCCAGAAATAAAGGTAAGAATTGGGGCAGCAAGTGGAGTCCACACCCCTCCAGCAGATGACCTGGGGAGCACAGAGGGGGATGGGCAGGGTTTCCCCAGCACAGCCTTCCAGCCTCTCACGACCAGGAGCTTGAGGACCACTCCTGATGGAAATTACATCTGCACTACCACGCTCAGGAGCAGAAGCAGCTGGACGGGTGTTTCGGGCATAACTGGTACCTGTCTTTTGTCCACAACTTTGCTTTGTACACGACACAAAGGAGAGGACATCTGGTGATGTGGTTCAAGCACTGATCCTCTAATAAACAGGGATGCTGTGATAAAAAGGATCCTGTTAAGATGAAAGCTGACCCAAGAACATCTTCCACACTGCAGAACAGGTATCACAGTAGCCAAGTGGGCACAGTCTTGGCCAAGCTCAACAGCCAAAAGCAGGGGATGGGATGGGATTGGGTCATTTTTTTCTGCCACTGGTGACAACATCTCAGATATTTTGGCAGTTGAATTCAGAGAACAGGGCCACAAGCAGCTTACCTTGCAGGTGCCTTCAGTTTTAGTCTTCATCTTACCATTCCTTCTTCTGACAGTCAGCCTTACAATCTCTTCATGAAGTATACATGACTATTTAAAATTACATGGATGTCAGGGGTTTAATTTCTAATTAAATCTTATTTTAGTCTTCTTATATTTTTATCTCAGTGTTTCTAATTCAACAGCTCTTGAAAGGACACGTGGAACTAGCGCAGTACAGTCAGCACACAGTGCTGCTATCTCTCTTTTCAAGGGGGTGGGAAAAGGAGGAAATATTAGATGAGCCTGAAACTCCCCAGAATCTGCTGCAGACCAGTTGAAAAGAAATGAAATAAAGTTTTAAGCTGTTGATGAGATCTGCTTCTTTCTTCCTAATATTAAAACCGATAACTCCATAACTGATTAACAACCACTGATGTGTGAAAATAGTCTTTAAATTAAATTGGTTGCTAGGGAAAAAAAAAATATATTTTTAGACACAGCAAATATGCCATAAACAGCCTGCTGGTGTTAGGTACAAGTGAGATGTGTTTCTGTTAGTAGCACATTCATTATTAACAAATTAATTTCACTCTTTATTTATTTTTAGTAGCAACCACAAAATGTTGTGAGCCCGGAGCATTAACATCTGTGCAGCCTCTTGCTTGCACACTTCAGGACGGGCCAGAGAGAGAGAGGTGGCTGCAGTGAAGGATGGCAAGCAAGAGCCTCTTGGGACAACAATGGGGTGAGCTGATGCCTCAAACTGGCAGCAACTGGATTAGAAACTGGCTTGGCACCTTGCAGACAGGAGCCCACAAGAGCCATGCTGATATGAAGTGGCTTTTCAAACACGGGTGGCTGGAGGAGGAATCACTTGGTCTCCTTACAATGAAAACTGTTCTCTTCAAAGGACGTGCTGAACTTTCTGAGCTGTATCAATACTAGAGACAGTGAGCACCAGTGACGGGGTTGGGGGGAAAGCAGACAGAACAAGGCAGTCCCATCAAACAGCTGGGACTACTTGACAAGATTATTTTCTGCAAGCCTTAACATCAAGTGATTCGCAGCTGCATCCCTGTAACCATCGTGGAGCTTCGGCTGAAGGCTGCATCCAAGGGGCAGGGATCCTCTCCTCTCCAGCTGCCCCACACCTTTCATGCACACCAACGCCAGGCAACTTGTGCTGCGAGCAAGGACCACCTCCAAGGCTCTCCATGTGCACAGGCATGAACATGGCCGTGTGGGTAAAACCACCTGATTAATCACAGTGGGAATTCCAGTTTTGTCCCCGGAGAGAGAAAAGCTAGGCAACATGACCCTAGAAGCCTCAAAACCCCAGGAGATATGAAAAAGGCCCAAACTATTCCTCCCGTCGCACTCTCATGATGCTGGGAGGATAAGCTCACTGGCCTCAAGTGCTTAGTATCAGCAAAGTGACCTTTCATATCTCCCAGAAAATAAAGCTCAAACAGGAATTACAGTGTCTCCCTTGCAGAGCACCAAATTAGTCTCCACAGTAATCAGAAGCCACAAGTATAACTCATACGGCAGCGCTGCTAATCCATAGGTAAAGCTAATAAACAAAATCGAACCACGATTAATGAGGATAAGGATGCCTAGTCTAGACAGAGCACAGGTTATCTGGCTGAAAGCGAGGTTTCTTCCCCAAACTGCAAACCCCTTTTGCTTCTCCTTCCCATCCTTTAGTCCCCTTTGTCGTTTCAGCCTGTGAACATTTTGGGGCAAGGACACACAGCTCAAATGACCACAACTTTTAGAAGCAACTGCAGGGGTAAACTCCCTGCCTCATGGACAGACCCATAATCCACACAGAGCTGCCACACAAGCAGGATGTGTTGGGCAGAAACGAGAGCAGCTCTGTTGTTCATCAGCTCTTCCTTCATTAGCACATTGCCCCAGTGCACAGAATACGTCTTGGGACTTGAAGGATTTGAGCAAAAATAAGCTAGCTACAAATAAACCGCACCCTGCTCCCGCTTCCAGAGCTGCCATGCCTTGAAGCACTGAGAAGAGGGGGCTGCTGCCTCTTAGATGCATCCAAAATCTTAAAGCAGGGTTTAGTTGAGGTACAGTCTTGACAATGTGGAATCAATTAAACTGCTGAGCAGCTCCAAACCTCAGCTTATGCTCCTGACACGCACTCTAACTTACGAGGAAAAAAACAAACCAAACCAAAAAGCACAGCAGACTGTCTTCATGTCTCCCAACCAATTTAAACAGATGATGTCCAAGCTCTTCTAAAGAGTATTTCAAGAACTGCAGCAACTCACCATCGAGCATCCTCCTGCAGAATTTACAAGCAGGCTCCCAAGAGCTAATCCTGCCCTCCCCAACAGCTCTCCTTGAACTGCAGGCCGATACTGAAATTGCTGCCAAAGCTATAAAGCTATAGAAAAATGTGTAGAATGCCCTGATTAGATCTCCTTTAGGGCTGGTCTCTGTATCTGCACTGGTGCTATGCTGCTTCCTGCAGCACGCCTTAGGGATTTGAAGGGAATTAAATAAATACCCACTATTAAAACACTATAATTTGAAGCTGCCAGCTTACTGAAATTCAGTGGACTTGCCAGAATCCTTCAGCGACTCCCAGCACCCAACGCTGCAACCCAAGACACGCTAAAGTCCTTTTAAATGGGTTCCTGGAGCTTGCTGGGTAAGCGGGGCATCAGAGGGTTTTGCACCTTGAAAAGAAGAGACTCAGCTCTTACCTTGGACGTAACTTGATTCATGCATCTCAAGTAGGAAATACTCTTTTAAGCTTTTTTTTGTTGTTGTTCTAAAACACATTGTGTCTTTTGCTGCTCTTCTGTCCAACCCCACACTAACTCAGGCTGAATTAGCCTCCACTCCACATTGAAATCAGCTCTGGCTCTGAACATCAAAACAACCTTGAGAACGAGAATATAAATAAATTAGTACTTTCAGTTCCTTCCTTTGAAATACCACTTTTTCTACCACGTGACTCCATAAATTGTCACGTGGCGATTTATGGCATGACCGCAGTGGCTGGAAAACGAAGAATTAACTGCCATTAATGACATTAATGTGTTTCTTCTAAACAGCATAAAACTTCATCACACGGCATCACTCTGAAACATCCATCAAATTCCCAAGTCAGCTACATTTGCGAGCCATAAAAATACCTAAAACACAATGCATTTGAAAAACGCTCATGATTACATTAAGATCTTAATGGGCTATATTTCTGCACGTCCCAACTTTGCTCTAAAGAAGATTTTGAAGCAATCGACGAGGCAAAATCTGAGTCAAGTCTGAACTCTCAGCAGTGTGACAGCAGAGCAGGGAAGGAGATTTACCCTGGCATCTATGCAAACCTGTGTTAGCACTTGGGTTTGATTTTGCAGAAGGAAAAGCAATCAATATAAAATAAAATAATATAAATAAATATAAAAATAATATAAAATAAAATGGAAAATAAATGCTGTGAGGGGAAAGAGAAGATTTTTCAAAAGCACTCAGCGTAAGCATGCTCCCATCGGCTGCATCAACAGCAGGGCTAGCTGGGTGTGCCTTAGTTTTCTGTGTTTCTTTTCCAACTTTCCCGTCCAAAAAAAAACCCTGGGAGCAAGTGGTACATTTCTAGAGACAGCAGTGCTAAGGAGAAGTGTCATTTCCTAGCAAACCCCAAACTTCTGTGATCAGGAGCTACATGCTCTTGCAAGCGTACACGGAGGGCTCCTTCAGCTCGCAGCCCGGGTGGCACCTGTGACCCTCCTCGCTCTCTTCACAAGGGACAGATCCAGGCTGGTCTCGCTGAGCACTAACTATCTGGCTTACAACAAGAAAAGGCATTCCACATCCTGTAACCACAGCCTCTCTGCCTATTATAGCAATAAAATATCTATCTCTGTAAATCTCTTTGTCTATAAAAATCTATCTGTGTATCTTTACTTTGTTCTCCGAGGCGCAGGGCAAAGATGTGCTTAAATTATGCTTAAATTACTGTCTTTCTTTTTTTTTTTTTTTAATGAAGACAAATTGCAATCATTTTACTCCCTTAAACAGAGGAAGAGATGATTTACAATGTTGCACCTAAGGGGAAAATACAATTTAAGACACGGAAGGCAACAGAGGCATTTGTTTCTGCACGCTGGTAAACATAACTCTAGACGCCTGGCTCCACGTGTAATCCAAGAGGCACAAGAGCCTGTTTTGGGGGTTTCTGCACACAAAGCCATGCACCCTGGGTTATCCTTTGTTACGTGAACAGTAACTTTAACATTCAAGCTGCATTGCACACTAAGCGAGGGGAGGATTGATGGACAAGCCGCAGAACTCCCCTGAGTTCAATAGAGGCGTTGACTGAATAGCAATAACAAGCAACATCCCCAATGGCAACAGGGGGACAGGATCAAACTTGAAAATAATGCAGCCCAAACCCCTCCGTGTCCGTCTGGGTACACGTCTTACGGGCAGCAACGCAAAGAGCGGTCGGCAAAACCTCCTGGAAAATAGGGTTCTTCAAAGCCGCATGTTTGCTGGCACAATACTACAATTGTAGGGGTTTAGTCTTCTGCTTCAGTCTGCCATAGGGATCTGGAGCCTGGCCAGCCAAGAAAGAAAGATTCTCTAATTATGCTGTGGTTTGGACAATTGCAATCCATTGTGGTTAAGAAATACGACGTTGGGGAGGATTTATTTTAATGATTTATGTCATGTGTGTTTACTCTACCAACATTTCAAGGTTTTAGCCTGAACTAATACACTGTACATATGCAGGCAGTAAAGAGAAGTAAAAACATTTTAAATATTTCCTTCTGGTTGGCTCTTCCTTGCACAACTTCACTTGTGTGGAGGACGTGGTATAATATATAATCAGCCTTTCCTCCACTGACTATTTAGGTCCAAAATAGGCAGCATCCTACCAACCTCCAGCAATGCAAAAGGATCTTTTCAAACCCTGTCTCAAATATTTAAGGGCTTGTTTGCTTCCAGCTTTATGATCATCTGTCTCAGGAGGTAAATTTGGTAGGACTGGCTGCAGACAATTTATTTTAAAATTGTTCCTCTGTAATTCATGGCTGAACATATGTCACTCCAGACACCTCTATTCAAATTCCATCAGCGGGCAACGGAGATGGATCTTTTACAGTCCTTCTGACCTAAAAAAAAAAGATAGGAAGGATTTATCCGAAGTTGCCTGGACTAAGTGTGCTAAGTGGGTTTAAGCACATAAAAGTGACTCCAGGGAAGTGTTTTGTGGTTGGTATTTTTGCAAAATTTCTGATGGAGGCGATGTGAGCTAATTCTGCAGCAGGCAAGCAGTTCAGAGGCACACAGAAGGAAACATGGATGTATCTCTTGGAAAACACCTTCCTTCAGTCATGCCTTTTTCCACAGAAGCTCGTGAGTTTTTGCACTGGAGCACACTGGTTGGAGTTACAGATTCAGTTCTCGCCGAGCTGAATTCTGCCCTGATGTGCATAACCACGCGATGCTTCGGCTGAGGTTAGGAGGCAACAAATCAAAGGGTGTGAGCGAGGAGGACGTGGAAAGTATGAATACTCTGAGAAATTTAACAAGGAAAGCTGAGCAAGCTCCACACACCCAACAAAGTGCAGAAATATCAAGCTGTTATCCCGTCATATGAAGATAAAACGCTTCGTGATTTTGGTTTAATTAACCAGACGAAAGTACTGACATTATTTGTTAAGTTGACTAAACTACTCCTTTGGGTCAGATGAACACTGCAACATTTCACAGTTCATCTGCCTTGGCAAGTAACTCCACTGAACAGCTCCTTGTTAGGAACGAGCTCAGCAAAGGGCAACCCGAGGCATTGCCGGCTCTTCCCGCATTGGCCTGACAATATTGGGAGCTCTCCTCTGAGCTCCAATCCTGCAGCTCTGCAACAAGAAGAGAATATATTTCAATTAGATCTCTTCCCCATTTCTGGAGGAAAACTTCCTGCGTATGAACAAACGTGCGCAAGCCCAAGATAAATCAATACAACTTGACATTTTAAACTTCCTGGTTTTGGAGCCAGTCTCAATAATATTCGGGCAGGTGGCCTCGTGGCTTTTGGATGATGGAGTTGCCATGAACTAGCTAGAACTGCTGCGACTCCAGACCAGACAGAAAAACACCAAAAGCTCACAGGAAAAAACAACCCAACCAGTTCTATTCCCAAGACAATATCTTTGTTAAGCTAAGAGTACTTTTCTGAGACAAAAGCATCCTACTCTTGGGAGGGAAATGTCCTGCTAGCATCCCCGTCCACCCTGTCTTCTCACGGGCTTTGTTCTTGCCCCCCAAATTGCTGTTTGACATATGCAACAGCTCCAGAAATTCAGAGGTGAAGCAAAAAGTAAAGCAAAGCAAACACAGCCTTCCCTCTTGCTACATGAAGCCTCAACACAACCTCCTTCCCAGCAAACCCATTTGCCCATACCATGCTTTAGCGTTAGCTCGAAGCACGCTTTGCAGCAGAGATGCTGGCCATTCTCACAGGCTTTTTATTTCAGGTTTTGGGCTGGCAAAGCTTGGTTTATGAAGATTTGATACTCAACCTACTATAAAGGGATACTGTTGCTCACGTGTAGCTTAGCTGTCTCTCCAGATACATCCAAGGAAATCAGCATTGCCTGCATGAGCCTGTTTGCCCCAGAAACCCAGCACCATCTATATTTGTAATTTCTGCTGCAACTTTGCACTCTTGCATCAGATCAACTTGAACAAAACCCAACACTTCTGCTGTACAGAAACCATTCACAGTTGGTTTGTTCAAGGGCAGACTGGAAGTCAACAAAAGGGGAGAAAGGGAAGTAGCTGGTGTGGGTGCAATGGTGCTGCACCCTGGGCTTGACATACTTATGCATTTCAAGACAAGACCACAACCTGCTCATCTTTTATATCATATAGAACTGCCCCCACCAGTTTGCCACCTCACAAGCCTCTTCCACACCTTGTTTACAAGCCTTGTCAAGTATTGTGGCATCTCTCCTGATACCCAGCGGGCAAGGGTGGCACAGAGGGATACTGCTTGTCCTCTCAGCAGACCTGAAATGTAAGAGACTGCAGGAGAGTCTGAGGAATCAGTCTTGTCATGAAAAAAAAATAGAGAGAAAAGAGGTTTCTAGCCTTTTTGAGAAGAAAGCCTGAAAATGCAAACACCGACAGCTCAACCAGCAGAAGGCAAGTGTAAAAAACCCAGTGTTTATTCTTTTATTTCAAGTGGTACACTTTGCACTGAAAGACCAAATAGGAGTTTCCCGACTGGTAATATTTTCCTCCCTGTCATCTCTTGGTCTCCCTAATATCCAGCAACCATTCCATATGGATGCACCTCCAGATGTTGTTTTGTCTTCAGATGCAGTAGAGAGCAGTGAGGAATTCTGAGGCTCTGACACTCAGCCCAAGCACCATTCACAATGTTGGGCTTTTTCTCCAAGTTACGCAAGTGGCAAACACACAAGGTTCATTATTCCACACAGAAATCCTCTCATCCAGCCAAATTTAAAAATAAATAGTTGCAATTAAATGTGTCGCTACATTATTTATGTAGATGCATTCAATTTTCAGAAAGCTGCTATAAAATATTCCCCTTCAATACAAGGGGAATTTATTGCACTTTTATTGTCTACTTTCTTCTCCCTGCTCAAATAAATGTTGCTCCCTGCCCTCCCCCCCCCCCCCCAAAATGTTACTTAACACATCATTTTCCAGCCACTGCTTCTGCTACTTTTGTCTTGAAAGAACAAGGGATCTAATCCAAATCCAAATGTTTCTTGATTATTTGTGAATAAGGCTGCTGAATGATTACTGGACAGATAATTCCAGTATTTCCCTTGCAATCGAGGACCTCTCCTCATCTCTGCACTTTGTGCATACAGCTGCTGGGTAAATGATATGCACCGAGGCTGCCCAAGGCTTCAAAGTGCATATTAATTCTGCCAGGAACTCCAGACACTCTGAAGAATTGCTAATTTAACAACAGACTGTGAAATTATTTTTTCTTTCTTTATTAATTGCTGTGCTTTATGAAAGTGACTTCACTGCCCTGACTGTGTTTCGGTGTGAAGAACAGGGGGCATTTCATCCTGCCAGGAAATAATTGAAAGCTTTCTCCCCAGCAGTCCCTATATTCATTACCAAATATAAATATGTGAAACAAGTGCTGATAAAAATAGGTTAACTTGCTGCAGGTGTTCCTCTGTCAATTCATCCAGGTGATATTAGCAAAATCTGACAGGGAAGCACAGTGATATATTTCACTTGTGCCTTGACATTTTGATTCTGTTTGTTAGGGTGTATGTGCAGGGATCTGGCTTTTTCTCCAAGACCTCTATAGCTGTCAGTCTGTGCAAACAGGATTTGACAAGATGTCCATTTAGCAGCATGGGAGGGCAAAGGGAAAAGAAAAAAAAAAGAGCGAGCTGGAGAGGCCAGGTATCTGGGTAAAGCTGCACTGCAGTGCAGAAATGGACGCTCTTCACATACTGAGCAACTTGAAAAAAAGAGCAGCTTGATATGCAGGATCTGAGGCAGTTTGCGTCCTTTAATCAATAGCTTCTTCAAGAAAGGTGGCCAAGAATAATATAAATAGAAGGCAGAGGAGAAAGCAGACAAAAAGACAGTGTTGAAGAAAGCATCACTGTACGCTCAGGAAGATTTTTGGCTGGTCTTTCATTTTTAGGAGAGAGGAAAATAAAGACAGCTCTCCTTTACTCCTGAGAAATTAGATTTAAGAAGAAATCTAAATAGGAAGCTTTGCTTTCCAAGGCTGCCCTTTTCCAGCCTGAGGAAAGAAGCAGGAGGTGTTGAAACAGTCTCTTCCAGGGATAATGTAGGAACATGCTCTGCTTATGTAGCCCCAAATTTAGAAGCCTTCAGCTTGTCTCTCCCTGCAAACTTTGGACCAGAAGCAGGAGGATGGGTGACAGTGAAATACAGTAAGAATTAGCTACAAAGATGTAACAACAGGTAACGAATACAGCATTGTTGTAAGCCCAGCCAGCAATTAAGCACCACGTGGCCTCTCGCTTGTTACCATCCACCCCTCCACACCCTCCATGGGGTGAGGAGGAGAATCAGAAGAAAAAGGTAAAACCTTGTAGTTTGAGATAAGGAGAGTCTAATAGGACATCAGAAGGACAGAAGAAGTAATAATAACAATAACACTAATAAAAGAATGCATCAAGCAAGTGAGGTACAATGCAACTAATTCAGCACCCAATGCTCAGCCCACTCCTAAGCCACAATCCCTTCTGCCAGCCAGCTCCCCCAGTTCTATACTGAGCATGACCTCATATGGTATCTAACAGGCCCTTGCCTAGTTCAGGTCAGCTATCCTGGCTGTGTCCCCTCTCAGCTTTTAATGGAAATAAACTCTGTCCTGGCCTAACCCAGGACAAGCAGCTAAACAAGGCAGTAATCAGCATTTAGAGATTTATGGTAACCGGCTGGGGAACGAAGGGATGTCTATTGTCTGGGCAATTCCTGCATCTCTGCAAGACTGTCTTCAAGAGGGGGTTAAAAGCAAACATGAATGTCTAACTTGAGTTAAAATCCAGAACAAAGGTGTTAAGTAGTGAGGTTTCAACCCGACCTTAACTTTTGGCACATGCAAACACGCTACAGGGGCTCCACGCAGCATCAGCCACATCAGTGCTGCCTACAGGCAGCACAGCCAGGGAAGAGCTTCCCTTCACCTCCTCTGGGATGCACGACACCTGCTCACACCACCCCTACACCACACTGCAGAGAAGCACCTTCTTCCTGCCCTCTTTGTGTATTTTGTGGTTTTGAAGTCATGTTTGATCAGGGTATTTAAGTGTTTGGGGTGTTTTTAGGTGGGGTTTTTTTTGTTATGGATATGGTTGGACTCGGTGATCTAGGAGGTCCTTTCCAACCATGAAGATTCTGTGATTCTCCTCTCAAAGGCCACACAGCCCGACGCACAGCTTTCCTGCTCCGAAACGCGCGAGAGAACACAGCCCTCAGCCTGCACTCAGCCACCCGAAGTGGCCAAAGCCACAAAAGCCCATGCCAGGCAGCAGGCAGGTCTGTGAACGACCTGCCATCCCAAAAAAGGGAAGGCTGGGAATAAGCCTGTGTTAAAACCCATCCAAGACAAACATCCCTGATCAGCTGTGCAGCTTCACAGCATCCCTGGACATCAGCTCTGACAGAAAGGAGACCTCAGCCAAGCAGAGCCCGCTGTGCCCTCCTTCTCTTATTGCTCCACCACGGTAGAAAAGATGTATTACTGAAGCCATGAAGTGCTCACAATTATGGCCCCAAACCCAGTAATCTCCACTGATGTAGGTAAATTGCTGACCTCTCTATCAGTGTTATTCATGATGCAAAAAAACCTTGGGTTTTCTCTGCAGCTTAATAAAACCTGTGGGGAATTGGCACGAGGCTTTCATTCCTTATAGCGAGCCTTTAATGTTGAAGTCTGGATTTCCTGGAGGGGAGTTGAATAGTTTAGAATAATTAGTGATTTACATATAGAGTTGTCAACAAAGATACATGGTATTAAGTTACCAAGATGAAGGGTTCCACCTTCTCAGTTGTTACTTTTGATTTTATTTTATTTAAAAATTCTGTATTTTAATTCCTCTCACATTCTGCTATCGCTTCTAAAGTGGCCTGAAGCGGACAGCAAGAAGAGAGCACTAAATCGAAGGCTTAAATCACTCCTTCCTCAGTTCCCTGGCAGATTTAAAGAGCAACCTGGCACTAACGCTTTCAAATAATATACTGTTGGACCTGACACAGCAGAGAAACTCTGCTTCAAATCACACAATAGTCCAGGTGACCACACAATTACAATTAACCTCCTGCCCGCTGTGCCTAATGACAAACGATCAGGTGAGTGATAGGCTCAGGAAAGCACCCAGGTAGCAAATTAAAAAAATATATAAATTATTGCTCATTTTAACATATTTAAAAAGCAATTTTCAGTTAGGAAAAAGCCAAAGGACACCAATTTTAGTTTTGTATCTGAAAGAAATTAATAAGCCTTGTTAATAAACACGCAGACGTAAGCAGACGCTGTCAGTCTTCTAGCAGCATGGAAATCTCCTATCAGCACAGCACTGTAATCAAAAAAGTACTAATATCCTGCACCACTATAAATCCCAGCTCAGACAACATGAATTTTGGCCATGCTGGATATAAAAAAAAAAAAGGTAATAGAACCTCAAAATAGCATGGGAAATTTTTTAGCATGCTTCTTGGGCCCATGGGGTGCCCATTACAAGGTCTCTAACTGGGGAGGTCTCCTATGTTGTCCCACTGTGACTTCTGTTTTATGTCCCTTATCTCCTACTTACCTCATGAGCATCCTTTATCAGGGAACGTCCTCCTCTCTCTGCTCACACAGCATCTTCTGGAGTAAGCAGAGCTATTTTCCAGCCTGGTCCACTTGCAGAACAGAGGAGCACAAAAATCATCCCATCCTGGGAAGAGCCAAAGGCACCCGTTTCCTTTCCTATACCCACCTCTAACAGGGAAAGAGTTTCTTTGCCCCAAACACTCCCCTAGTCAGAAGTTCCTGCCCCTCCAGATGTGCAGACAGAGCAGTTGGGAGTGATTTCTGCCTCGCCTGCTTCAGTGAATCAAGCTCTTTAAATAATTCGTTACGGTTTTTGCTAATTCACTCATTCCAATTAGTGTCCAGACCTGAAGGTGCAGGGACCTCCAGCTGAGGAGCAGCAGAGCGTATATATTTATATTATTTATATTTATTTATATTATTTATAGGTATAGGACACACTTATGCAAATTCTATCCCCTGCTCTTCCTAAATCTGGCATTTTCTAGCATAGATACGTTCTCAAAGAACAGAAGCAATATGGATCTGTCCACCCAGATGTCACCACTTGCACCTGGAAGCAGCAAATTATCTGCAGGCACTGCCAAGACATCTTCTGAAGCAAAGCAAACCTTCACCCCTTTACCTCCTTCCTTGAGCCAAAGCCAAAAGAGGCAGCACCAGCACCATATGAGGGCCAAGTCCCCAGCCGAGGTAAATGAGCAGCAAGCAACACTGAGCTTTGCCAGCCCCCTCCTGGACAAGTATTCGCCACGCTGTACGCCAAGATATTTTATAGTAGCTAATCACAGAGATAACTCCGTCAGGAGATAAGCTTTACAATGCAGAACACCGTGTATAACATATATATGTCTCTGCATATATTTATACACCTGTTTCAGCATGCCTTTAGACAGACCCTTCTCATCTAAATGAAATAAATACAAATAAAACTGTATCCTGGCAATTTAGACTGCTGCCTGATTAGGGAAACATTGCTTCATGAATTCTAAGCCATGACATTTCCACTAATCTTCCCATTTCAACAGCAGGAAAAGGAATGGCTTTCATATCTCTCTGCTTATCATTTTCAAGCTGAGTATATTATCTGCTAGTCTCTGGATTTACCCGATAGCTCTTAAAAACCCAAAATATAGCACCACACTCTATGAAACTTATGTGTGGCTTACTCAGAAAGCTGTATGTCATCCTGAAGACGAACAAATGTAGAAACCAGCTCTCATCTTTTTGAAAGTATGTCAAATAAATAAATAACCAGATTGCTATCTGTTACTGCCCTTCAATGAGATTGCTGCTTAAAAGGTTATAAACGATGACGTTTTTGCTTCTGCAGAAGGCTATGCATTAAAGTCCTGGTATCGCTTTGCAAGGATCAAATACAGTCTGTCTGCTGTCAGAGCTCTAGGCTTGCTCTTCTGCAGAGCCCCCCAGTGTGATAGCAACCAGCTCCCCACACACCAGTTTGCACCCGAGAGACCTTCCCTTGCAACTCTCGCCTTCTAATCCCCAACCCCACAGTCGTTTTAACACCTAAAATGAATAGTCATGAGATCCTCGGCTGCAATTTCCAAGTTACAAACTTAATTTTGCATTAACTCTGGGTTTCTCGTGGCTCAGCTCCCCAAGCAGCGCGAGCTGTTGGACGCAGAGAGACCTCGTCACCTACGATCTTACGCGGGGCTGCTCTCCAACAACCGAGCGTCAAATGCGATTGTTTGCACATCCCTTGGACACAGCCCCTTCAGTCTCAGAGTGGGGTGGGAAGCACCCTGCTAGACTGCTGGTTATGGACAAAAATCCCAGTTATCAGCACAAAAATACATGTCAGCCCACACACCTTTCCCCGTATAATAAGTGTATACAAAGTATACACAATGATTTAGCTTCCCCATATTGTTTCATCGAGGTGCCTGCGCACCAACATCAGCACATCACAGAAAGGACAACAAAGGGCTCCTAAACTGTTCTTAGACGAGTGAAACAGATCTCGGGCTGCTTTCAGAGCCTCTCTTTCTAGTGCTCGTGCTTTTGTTTGCTAAAGGTCTTTCCTTTGGCCAGACCTGTTGGCTTGCTGAACCATACACTCAAAACAGGCTCTTCAGAACACAGTCCTGTAACAGTGTTGTGTATTTTATAAGACAACAGTGAAGAGCCATGGTTTGGTGGAGGAAAAACCCTTTTGTTTACTGGTGCAGGGTTAGCAAATCTGCTGACTGTACCATGTTTTCGTGCCAAAAAGGACAGTTGCTTAAAGAAGGTGAGTGTGAACACAGTAAATGCTGCA
>JANIJG010020522.1:49578-64012 GCA_024611175.1 Megaceryle torquata
AAAAAAGAAAAAAAAAAAAAAGGGGGGGGGGGGAAGGGGGGAGTATAATACTTTCCAACATGAAATAAAAGAATAAAAGGGTGGGCACATTTCAGTGCCACAGCAGAGCAGAATTGATGCTGCCCACACAACCTGGGGTTTGGAAATAATGTATTTATAGAAGTACATTAAGACCAATTTAGAAAAGGTTGATTAGATAAAGTAATGCTCATTCAGGCAAGCCTAAACAATTTTCTTATTTCATTGAATCAGCAATAATGTACTCCTACAAATGCAATAAATATATAACCAATCACCTCTTTCTTCAGTGACTTCTCTCCTTGTTCCTTTCAGTTGGCAGCATTTGGTTTAGGTTGTGTTCAGAAAGGAAAACAAAACAAAACAAAACAAAAACCCCACAAAACAGTAACTCATTTATAAAACCTTCCCTTCCTGGTAATTTTATTTTATCTCTGTAGCGTAAGGCAATCTATCAGAAGCAAACATTGTTTACTTATTAATACCAAGCCAGAACTCTTAGAGAGAGTCGATGAGACCGCGGAGGAAAACTATTGTTTTCTTTGTTATTCCGCTGGAAGACCTGCGGTAATATGTCAGACACTGGTAGAGCCTATTGGGGAAAATACAAATAGCTCCTCTCTTTTCATCCATATGCATGGGAAATTGTGCTGGTTTCACATTGTTGCTCCAGCCAGCTCTTCTCACACCACAACAACACCTGCTCAGAAACAAAAAACAAAAAACTCACGGCAATTTGTAATTCAGAAACCAAAGTGTTTTTAAAATCTTGACTGTTTGATTGTGTTGCTGTATTCACTGATTATTTGCAAGGTACATCTCAAGAGTTATGTAGCACTACCTGCACAACAGGCTTCTGTGCCCGTGGTCCCCAGCGATGCCGGAGCTCCTGCACCCCACCGCCCCTGGCTGAGCCCCGAAAGCAGGATCCGACCCGCTGGCACTTGGATTAACTGAGAAAATGAGGGGCTGCAGGCAAGTGAAGGTCCCAGCAAGGCACACGCATACCAAAACCTTGTGGTTTTGTTGTGCAGTGACAACATTTGTTACGGGGACCCCGGCTGTTTACCTATGGGTTCCATGGCAGCGTGATTACTTTTGATCCGAGACTGCCTTCAGCTCAACCCCCTGCCTTGCAGGTATTTGGATCACAGACTCCCTCCTGGCCTCCCCCGTCTGTTCACCCTCTCCATTATTTGCCTCTAGCTTTACAAGCAATTAGTATTTCTTAAGAGTAACCTGGAGGGGAGAATTGTATTTGTCATCTCCTTTCCGTGCCAGCATTTGCTGCTGAGGTACAAAGGCAGGTAAACGTTGCTGCAATGATTTGATGACAGACGGACACGAGGACATTGCTGCTGCTGGCCAGAAACTTCCCGGCTGTGTCTGTGCCCAAGCCAAATTCTTAAGCATGCATTCTGCTATAAAGCCTTCATCAACCACCATCACAGAGAACCTGCTCGTAAAGCACCCCCATTACGCAGAGACATTTTCATCCCATGCTACAAATTCAGATTTACTAAAGGATACTTCTTAAGCAAGCATTTTTCCCACCCCTGGATCACTCTGGATTCAGTGAGGGGATGTTTCTGTGCTGCTACCAGAGCTTACTCCCTCCTGAAGGGAAAAGGGTAACATTTGGCCTCTGAAAATGAAAAGGCACCAATTTAATGAACACTTAGCACACTTCACAGCCATTCATCTACTCCAACAGCAAGATGTTGGGTGAAAACTTTGAGCCAGAATTGGGTTTTCACAAGTTCTTGCATGCCCAGTCATGAAACACCACATTTAAAAGCCTATTCTTTAATGATTTGTCAAACCAACTCCAAATCACTCCCACTACCGCTGACTGCTTTGAAAAGCCCTACACTTAGACAAGAAATGAGTGTGGCATTTTTGTCTTCTAGTAGAAGTGTCAGTGCCCACCCATTTCTAGGGACTTAATAAGCCCTCCCAGAAAATCAGGAGTGAGTGAAGTCTCACCATGAGCTTCAATGGGAGAGAGGCTTTACTCGACACTTCTCACCTGCTTTAGAAACCTAACTTCGGTTTGCTTCTCTTGGACATCTCACTCTAAAAATTCAAAACAAGCAATGAGGATTTAGTTAGGAAACCAAAATCAGCACTGCACACAGCTAAGTGGCTATTTCTAAGGAGTCAGCATGAGTGCCTGGAAGAAGATGTGCTGGTTTAGAACTTGCACTCTAATTTTGTTTGACTCGAGATTAACTCTGCTCAAAACTGAACCAAAAGCAAATGAACATTTACATTCTTTACATAACACACACCACCCGAAGCAAGGAGAGAGTTCGTCCAGCTCATCTCAGGTGTGGATGTAGCTCAAATCCCCCACTTGCCACATCTCAGCAACAGGGGACCTGGGGAAACATCTTCTCTTGGTCTCGTCCAGCAATGAAAGCAGGAAAGCAAACAAAATCCTACTGATAAGAGAGATTTGGCTGGGAAAAGCTGAGCTGATCTTCTACCTCCCGCTCCCTTTGGAAAGGTCTGAATGTATTTCCTTTACAGAGCTGCACCATATGCCTGGACTGTCCCTGCTGAGCTTTGCTCCACTACATGCGCTTTGCATCCCTAGAGGTGTTCCCTTGTCTAGATGTTTTCCCCTGCAGTGTCACCCCATGCAGAGCAACACCTCACAACATCCTCTCCCTTGACGCGTGTGGGGTAAAATGCAGCTTTGGTTCTGTCTCACCAGCAAGGACAGGCTGTAGAAGCAAGAAATCCATAGTGAGAGAGAATGAAAGTCATCATGGAAAGGTGTGGGGCATTTGCTGGAGGGGCCCAAGAAGATCTTTGCGTAGAGAAAACTGAGGGGGGGAAAGAAAAAAAAAAAGTATAAAAGGAAAAAGGCCAGGAACTTGCTGGTGCCACTTAACACAGCAATGCTGCTCTCTGGAGCTGCAGTGACCTTGCCAGACAAATTAAGGTATTTCTGCCTACTACTTGTTGGTTTTATTTCCCTGCTTTCTAAGGATTTTGTGGCAATAATAACCCCATGGTACCTTGCAGCACTCGCTCTCACATGCATGCTCTGATTAAGTTTAATATAATGCCCTTCCCATTACTGAGCCAAGGTGTGAGAGCACCTGCTCCACAGGGCTACAGGCAGACAATTGCCCTGTCCTAACCCCTTCTGCAGCCAACATGGCAAGCAATTTATCACTATCATCTGACTTCATTCACTTCCCTTGCTGAGTGACAGCCATCAAAAGTCTTATTATTGGCCTGTTACTAGGTGGCAAGGCAATCACATCGCCTAATAAGGTCCTAAAGAGGAGAGAAACTTCCTAAATCCCATTACCTGAAGGCCCTTCCTCCCCCAAGATGAAGATTTGAGTGTGTTTGTGTCACAGATGTCAAATATGTTTCTGACCCTTTTTAATAACTTTCAACCTTGCTTCTAGGTGAACGAAGCAGGAGAGTTCTTTTGTAGATGGACAGATTTGCTTCGTGAAGTTTAAAACCAACAGCTGAATTTGCTGGATGTTTCCAAGGCAAATCCACTTAGCTGACTAATAGATAAGCCTCCCAGGTAGGGCAGGTCCTGCAGTGATTTATATGCTGCTGGGAGCATGTTTCCCTGCCATGCAGGAAGGTTACTTCCACATCGTAACATGTCCAAGCCTATCGTTGAAAGAAAAGCCACGACCCTTCCATAAGTTCCTACTCCATACATTTCTACTATTTCACAGGAATGGAAATCACAAAATCTGGAAGATGAATGATGACAACTGTGGCAATCAACTCTGACATGGCAGTCAGCAGTCCGTAACGTGGCGGCTTACAACGTCTGGAGACGCCACCAAGACTGGCAAGGGAGCAGCCTCTGCCAAAGACAGCTTAGAACAAGCTATTTTGGGTTCATCGTATGGTTTTGCTGCAAACAACAATGCCAGGTCTAAAACATCACCCACAGATTTTTTTGGACTTCTTCCTGATAGGACCTGAAAGGCCCGCACTTATCAACAGCTGCACACCAGGGAGAGACAAGAACAGAGACAACAAAACGGAGCCAACAACCACCCGACACCTCCGGTTTTGGCTCTCATGAGAGAAATGCAATGAGAAGGGCTGGCTTAACCCCTTGAGCCTACGTAGTTCACCTCCCAGTCAGAACAGCAATATTTACATAGGCCATCTCTGCAACACATATGCAGTGATCAGGGTCCTGCTGAGCTGGTCAGAGCTCCTGGCCATTAGTGTTATGTTGCTCCACAAGACAACTCTGCCTTTGAGATGAACACATTTACCTTTCAAGAGCAAGCAGACATGCCTGGATCTCAAGGCAACCTGCAGCCTTCACATCTCCAAGCCTCAGGACTTAAGACATCCACCATGACCCTATAGTAAAAGTCCTTACCACCATAACCCAAAGGCTCTTTCGACACTCCTTGTGTCCATGAAGATGCCAGCTACTGTCCCCATGAAGGTGAAAGCAGCAGTCACTCCCTGCTCTGGGCTGGAAAAACTGCTTCCTGTGTAACACCAGAAATGTGCATCCTGTATCTCTGGGATCTCAAGGAGAGCTGCTAAGTATTTTCATACAGAGACTACTAAAAAAGAATATTTTTGTTTTCTCCCTGCTATTTTTCTCTTTGAGCTTTGGAATCTAGGAGGTTGGTGTCAGCTGAGGTTTCAATTACGACTGTATGCACTATGCTGACTCCACAAAAAAATAAGCATCATTTTCAGGCCCCATAACACAGATTTCTATTAACTAAGACAAACCCAGCTAGTTCCATGGAAGGGGGGGAATCAGTTCTGTTTGTCTCCAGTGCTAATTTCACCTTCAGAATTCCTCCCTTTAAAGAACACCATACCTACACAAACACACGAGTGTACATACAGGTATACATGCACATGGCAAAATATATACCAGATACCATTGCTTTCCCAGCAAGATGGTAGATACAACTTTCTGTATCTGGCTTTGCTGGAAGAGAAGGTTTTATCTCCTGCTCTTTGTTCCTAGCTTGGTATGACAAGAAACTCAGATTGACAACTTTTCATGAAGAAATGCATGGAAAAAAGGATGTGCTTAACACAGCCGGGCTCTCCACGTGGGGAAGAGGAGGGTGTTAATGGTCTCCAACACATCTGTAAGCTTGCTAGACTTTTACTAAACAGTTACTAGAACCCGTGAGTTTATTTTGCCAGGAGGAGCAATGGCTGTTGGGGGAACTCGGACAAACTCCATTTACCCATCCTTCACATTCCTTTACAGCAAAGTAGAGATGCACCTATAATTACACTTGCTCAAAATTTCTCATTAGAAACTACTTTTTCCTGAATGATCTTTCTTCTAAGAACTGGGGGATACCGAATGCATTTCAGTAATTTCCACTGGTTGTCCAAACTCCAGATACTTTCACTCCACAAAAGGTTATCTTAGAGTTATGAGGAGAATTTTGAAAGGTTGTCATTTTATTCAGAAACATTCCTGGCCAACACCTGGTAGCCACTCTAACAACAGTGTCACAGCGCTGAGCTTTGCCCATCACGCACGTACTTCATAGACCCCCAGAGCATTCAGCTGCGCTCTTCCCCTAGAGCACCATGGCTGCTCATTTAGGTTCATTTATAGCAATATCTGGGGCTTCTGGGAAAAACTCCCCTGGGGAACAGATGAGAAGGGAGAACAGGGCAAAGAATGAACCAAAGCCAAACTGTAAGAATAGCCTGCAATGCATAAATTAACCTTTTTCATCACATGCAACACAACATCCTCCATTGACTCTGCTACGACTGGACATCAAACTGCACCAAAGGTACCTGGGAAAATTAACAACCCATTATTTTGTGCAAGCCTGCTAACATCTACCAATGGCATTCACTCCCTCTGCTAGCCAAGGAGATCTAAATTGAGAGTGGTGGATTTTTCTGTCTTAGTCCAGGCAAGATTCCTGACAGAGGGGTTTGAAGTCATGGCCAAAATAGACTGTAGCCTGGTATGGGAATCCACCAGGTCTGAAATCACTGAATTGCAGAATCATCAAGGTTGGGAAAGACCTCCAAGATCATCAAGTCCAACCATCCTCTCAACATCCTCATGACCATTAAACCATGTCCTGAAGTGCCACGTGTACCTGTGAACAATTCCAGGGATGGTGACTCCAGCCCCTCCCTGGGCAGCCTGTTCCAAGGCCTCACCACTCTTGCAGTGTAGAAATGTTTCCTAACACTCAGTCTAAACCTCTGCTGGCACAACTCAAGCCCACTACCTCTCATCCTAAATCCCCCCCCTCCATCCACAGTACTAAATCCACAGTCACCATAGAGCACCACTGCACAACACTTGTCTATCAGCCAAGTACCCACAGTTAGATCTTCATCTCCTTTCCTAGTTATGAAACATTATTCAAATATCCCTTAAACACACACCAGATAGCTTTATATATAAATATATATTGTTACACAAACACATAGCTAAAGACACATCTACCCACAACCCAAACATGCTGGGGGCTTTTGGGGCCTGTTTTGATGTTCTTAAAAGCATTCTTTGCCTGGTCACTCCATCCATTCGAGTAATTTGGAGGAAAAGTGCAAGCAGCTCTGGCTGATGTGGGAAAAGGATGCTCACAAGACAAAATCTTCAGCGGAGAATAATATTTGGGAACCAGGTCTTGAGCTAAAAGGCAGTAATGCACAAATGAAAGAATCCATCGTACTATTTGACTAGAAATAGATTACAATCTGCTCCTAAAAATATCCTTTTTTTTAGAATATTCAAAGTTCACCTGGCCAATGGGGGGGGGGGGTTCCCCTACTTTTTTTTTTTTAATCAAACTATTTCAAGTCCAGATAGCTTCTACAGAGGAGTCAGTTCTTATTATCAGTGGACTTCTTAATTAATGTTCACCCTGTCTTCTTCTGTTGCTATATTGAATTTGAGTGCATATGGCTTAATAGACGTTCCAGATGCCGCTTCCCTAGGTGGTTTAGGAGCTAATGCTTCATCACCTGAAGGTTTTTGAAAAAAAGAGAGGTTCATTATTTAGTGGATTAGCCACCACTTCAGAAGAAGGTCTCCTCTTCTGGAGGAGCTAACTTACCTGGCTGTAAACCAAAGTCCAGACACTTAGAAGGGGCTGTGCTGCTGCTTCCCTGGAGGAAGAGGAGGAGGCAGGTGGCCTGGGTGCCTCTATCAGAAAACCAACAGTGAAATGATGTCTTGCAGAAACAGCATCACTTCCCTCCACCTTTCTCCAGCCCAGGCAAGGACTGCAACCCAATGCACTCTGACTTCTTCCAAGGCTGCCCCATAAGTCTCTTTCTGCTCCAGTCATTTGCTCCCCATTTTACCCTTCTTTAGGGTTTGGAAGGTAGATAAGACATATAAAAACACAAGTTAACAGACATTAGTCTTTAACAGCCGCCTCTGCCACCCACAGAGATACCAGCAGTCAGCCAGCACTGAAATCTCAGACTCAGGCATGTGACAGATCTAATCACTGAGTATGGTGATACCCATCCCCAATTCTCCACCCCCCGCCCCAAAAAGGTTAGATAGAAAAGTAAGCAATTCTTGCTCTCTATTACTGATAAACCCAGAAACATCTCCCCTGTCTCACTTTAAATGTATGAGGTCACATCTGCTCATTTAGGAGGTAAACAGGCAGAAGTCCAAATATCTCCGGCTACAAGAAACGGGTTGAGGCAGCAAAGCACACAAATGAAGGGCTAAAGTTTATGCAATGTCTGATAAAGCAGAGATATTTAGGTAACTACATATTGTGCATTCTGAAACAGCAGAAAAAAAAAGCTTTCAGTACATGCCAGTAGATGGTGGTTTTAAGTACCCAGGCAGACAACAAATTTCTGAAGCCAAAGCCATTGAAACAACAGCCTTTCTAGCATCTTTAGACTGACTCAGCTCTAAACAATTTTTTTTTTAAGAGGATAAATATGGAGGATCTGACAAATCCACATTCACAATTGCCATAGATTACAAGTACAATACAGCCTGATTGCAAATACATTTATTTGACTTGTGTTGAAAAAATCCCAACCGAAACCAACCAAAAAACCTGACTCCAAAGCCCAGCCAGGGCCCAGTGCCGCTCCCTGGCAGGAGGATGCTGCTGCTTCCCAATGTCAGAAGCTGCTCAGGCTTCTCCCCAAAGGGAAATAGTGGTTTTTAGTCCCTCACAGCCTTTCCAGTCTCTCAGCACATTGGGAGGAGCTGGGAGGGACAGGCTGGTTTATTTTCCCCATTTCAAGCAGGTAGCACGGCCCCTGAGAGCAGAGGGTTAGTGATGCATACACACAATTTCCCCATAAAAGTCTTCTCCTTTTTGGCACGCTGGCAGGGGCAACACATGGTTTGTAATTCTTCCAAAACAGAGAGGTTGATGTTACAGATATCTACAGAAAGAACTGAATCAGCATTTCCATTGGATCGCTTTCATTTTACCAGGAGTCCTCCATATGGAGGATGCCGAGAGTTCAGCTTTTTGCTCCCAAGTGAGTTAAACCAGACCTGTAGTTTATATGGAGCAGGTGGTACAGTAAAGATGTTAAAATGAGTTAATGGGCAGGATTTTATGATTTAGTGCTTAGACACAAGGTAGACAAGGACTAGCAAGAAAACAATGGAAGTCCTCTCTGCTCTTCAGTCCTCTGATGCTTCTAAGCTTCTTTTCCTAAAAACAAAAGAGAAATACTAACTCAAAATCTTTAGGCCAAGTCAGCCAGCTCTGAGCACTTGGTGCCAGGCTGAGCCACCACTACAGAAGCCTGTGCTGGGGCATCAGTTCACTCTCACCCACCAAGAATGGGTTTCACCTGCCCAAATGCTTGTCACTTTCATCTGGTGGCCTGTGGCACAATGTGGTCCAGGGCATGGACTCTCAAGGCATCTTCTTGAGCTGTCCTTGAAGGATGAGAGCTCACTACTCTACATAAGCACGCCAGGCTCCAGCCTCTCTCTGGAGGCAGTGTTAAATATAAGCTGCTTTAGGCTTCTGGTTCTGGAAACACAACATGCTGACATCAACATGAGGTGAGAGAAGACATTTGTACAGAAATAGCTTATGGCATCCCAGCCAACCACCGACACTTTTTGCCTCTCTAGTGCTATCACAGAATTTTCACTTTTAGAAGGCAAGAGTTAAAACTAGCTAGGACAAAAAAGACACAGAGAAGATCTGCAAGGTTTACAACAGTTGAAATATAGAGGAGAAGAAAATCCATGACAAAGTCTTCACAAAAATTACACTCTCCCTGAAGAGCTCCCTAGCTGCGCTTCACACAGGCCAGGACAAACTCTGCCCAGTGGCAGGTTATAAATACACTGTCAAATAGATAAGGGTTAAAATTCCCATCCCATACCCAACAGCAAGAGGGGTAATTTCCCAGGCCTCACTAATGCCAGCTGATCAAGAGCCATGACCTGAACTAACAGCTACCTAAAGCTTGATCCCTGCAGCACTTGAACTATCGCAGCTGCAAAGATGCTGATACTGGATCAGCCAGGAGAAGCATCATCTCAGAGGTCTTCCATGTTCACTTCCAGGCACCTACTTAACATCGATGGCAATTTCTCACCCAGTGCCTTGTAGGGACAGCTCGTCAACCTGCAGCACTTCCACAGCCTGGCCCAAAGTGCCTTTGTCCAAGTTCAGGAATACCCCAAGGCCAGACGAAGGTGACAACATCTGCTGATGCTGTAGAAAACTCTCCTCCCAGCAGTTTTTCCCTAAGGGCCCACAGCAGCTCTGTAAAGCTTCCTTCACTCCCAGCAAAACCTCCTCCAGATGCAGGGCCTTGGCTGCCCAGCCTTCTCTGGTAGGGTGGGTCTGCCACCACTCAAGCACTTGGAATGGTCCCTCTGCATTTGCTGCATCAGATGGCAAATGCCAACTCCACTGCCAAGACCAAGCAGAAGAGGGAGGTCTGGCAACACAGTTTCACTACACCCAGCCCGTGGTACGAGCACTTCACCGTGCTGGGACAGGAAGGCTGGCTGACTGTTTGTAGAAAACAGTGACCTTTGGCTGGTTTAACATCTGCCTAGGCAGTAGCCACTCCTTTGATGTACAGACCCATTCAACAGATTATTCTTCCCAGGCGTCTACTCCCTCTAGTGCAAATGAGCCCAGAGATAAGTTCAGAAATGTGAATATAAGTGTTTTCCATCCGCTCCTTCCACCCCTTCCTGATAAGTATCACCTCACAGTTGCCCTCCCGGAGACAGGTATGCATCGTGCTGAATGCATTGCAGCAGGGAGGCATTTTCAGCGAATAACTCCAGGGAGGGGAGTGTGCACACAACCATATGCATGAGAAGCACAAGGGTCTGAGAAACAAAAGTAGAAGGGGACTTACATCAAGTAAAAAAGCATCATCTTTTAAGTGCAGCCCTCTAACCCTTTTTATTTTAGGTCTGTATGGCATAAAATGACATTGATATCACCACCCTATCACAAACCACCAACCCTCTTCTAGGCAGCGTTGTTGGGTTTGTTTTACTATCTGAGAAAAAAAAAAAAGTCTCTTTAATGAAGCTGTTCAGCCTTATGTTTGAACAGCAAAAGCAGGAGCTGACCTCATCGGTGTTTAAGAGGTACAGGGGCCAAGAGTGTTTTCTCACTGAGCATCAATTCCAGCTCTTTGAACCAATTGCCACAGATTCCAGGAGCTTGCCCACACTACAATTTTCACACTTAGCAACTGTAAAATTGTTAAAGCGCTATCTTTCCACACGGTTGCTCTGTTATTAGTGCTTAGTTTGGCATGCCACCTTAGTTACGGGCTTTAAATGCCACTTTCAGCACTTCCCGGGGTAACCTTGGCCATGAAATCGGAAAATCAGATCATTTTCTGGTCTGTTTTCTTCTTTTTCTCTGGATGAGATTAGATTTTGCTACGCTTGACTGACAAACCTCATTTGGGATTCCAGAGGAGGCCGAAGCCCTGACCTCCTTAAGAAGTGGGAGGCAAAGATGTCTCAAGCTACGATGAGGAAGAAAGAGCTAATTTCAACACATCACATAACAGGCAATTAGTAATTAATTTGCACTGAGACAAACACGCTTGCAAAATATGTTCCGAATGCCTCCCTGTCAAGTCAGGGTGTTTAGTTTTATTTCTCTAAAACAATGTTAAAACATGTTAGCTAATTCTGTTGGATTTATCTCAGCAAAACAGAACTATGGGAGTTGGGGGGTTTCTTTAAACATTTAAAATAAATCCAATGAAGAAGCAGCCCAACAGTGTTTTCAAGAATTTTTTTTTATCATGTTTAAGTGATTATTTGACCTTTCTGCTGCTATAATCTTTCGACAGCTCATTGTGTTCCAAGGACGTTATCAGTGCTAGATGCAGTGTGACTTAAAAAGGATGCCAATCTGCACATCAACCGTAATGAACTACAGAAAAATGTCAAAAAAAAATCTTAATTTCTAGTGTTTAGTCATGCCCCTGTTGAAAGTTAATATCACATTAAATAGTATTATGGAATATCATTCAAAATGACAGGGCAAAACCTCAGCTGCTCCATCAAGTAATATATTTTAAGACATCAAGGTTTGGTCCACAGAGCTGAATTAACTGATGATATAGAGGACCACCCACTGACACCCTGAGACTTACTGCTGATTAAAGAGGAATAAAAAAAAAGAATAATAATAATAAAAAAAAAGTATCAAAGCAGCCGAGATGCTCAGCACTAAGGTTTTCATTTTGGTAATTATTCTTAACATCGCCAAATTAGAAAAGAAATCAATCAATATGTGGAGTCTGAAAACGATATAGATTAGGAAGACTAAAATACAAGGCACCCTAGAGGGTTTATAATTTTAGCCTGGACTCATTCGTAAAGCCACGTCTCCGACCAGAAAGGCTGTAGTATGATCCAAGCACATCCAGCTCTCCAGTGTCTCCCAAGAAGAAAAGGCTTGCAGGGCTCACCTCCCCTCAGGAAAACTTGATATACTGGATCTGCACCAGACTCCATCCAAGATTCAACGCAAGCTGAGGAACCTACTTCAACATTTCTTCATGGAGGCTTCTTTCAGAGCTACAAGTCCCAAGAAGGCTTTTTTTTTCTGACAGCACTTGCAGCTCTTGGAACCATCTTTGATAGAAAGCTCTTTACAGAGAGGTTTGCAGAGCTGGGAAAAAGGGATGGTCTGTCCCAGAGAGCAACTCGAAGGGAGGCTTTTCTGAGCAAGAAGGAGCTTGCAGCGGGCACCACCCCTCCAAACCCAGCCCAAACCCCTAGAAAGTCGACATGCCAACGACACGATAGAAGACCCTGTTTTGTCCCTTCACAACCTTGCTGACAGTCGGAGGCTGGTAACTTTTCCATGGTTGCCAATTATCCCCAGGCATTTGAGGCAGGGTAAATGAGGCACACTGACAAGTGACAGTAATCGATTTTTCAGCGTGCATTTTTTATTTTTAGACAGGGAGTGCCAAGCTAATGAAATGAACTACTAGAGTACAAAAGTGGATTACAGCACATCAAATAGTCTGTGAAAAGCACCCATCTCAACGTCCTTCAGTCTTCCACTGCACATTGCCCCTGCTGCTTGACTTGGACTTCAATGGCCTTAGCAAAGCAGGCACACGGGGGCAAGGGTTCATTCAGACCAAGTCAATCAGGACAGGACCACACACTGATGACGGGGAGACCACAAAGAGCCCTACGGAGCCGGAAGCATCGGTTCTGGAGAGCCCCTGATGGGGCAAAACCCTCCAGATACATTACAGCAAGTCAGGCACCAGGAAAAGACTTCCTCAGCCCTACCCTGGCCAGTGTTAAATGCCTGAAGCCCCAGTAGCCATCAGTAACCACCTCTAAAACCTTGAGCAACAGCTGTGACTCTAACAAATAAGACAATCCTACTTGTAAAAACTGATACTCCTTAATTTTAGCAGCTACTGCTTAAAATGTAGACATGAGGAACAAAGCTTAAGGGCCTCCTGTCAAAAGGCTGTTCGAGTGTCACTAGATGCACAGATATGTAGGTAACAATACTTTGCAGCCTTTCCTGATGCTACCAGATCTCCATGATGTTTCCCCTCAAGGATATCACATCACAGCTGCAAGAGAAGCTGGAATTTGGAGACTGTGTCTCTTTTTACTTCCCATCACTGTTTGTCAGCTCACAAACTACAGTACATTGCAAAACCTAAATGTTTTGTGTCCTCATCAGACATTTACAGCTTTCCCACAGACAAAAGCAGCCATGCCCTGCTCCAAGCCTCTCCCAGTGTTGATGTTCAAGCTTGGATAGAGTCTGGCTTCCCCTCTGTTCAGCCTCACCCCGGACTGGGACCTGCTTCGGACCAAGTACGAGCACGCCCTGCGCAGAGCACGTCCCATCTGGAATATTATTTATGGGTGAGGAATGAGACAAGGCAGTTTGAGAACCTTGTCCAGCGATAACCCCGCTCCCCCAGATCTGCAGCAGGACAGAAGGCCAAGAGGTCAAATTCCTCAAGTGTTTGTTTCTTAAAAAGCACAAGGTTTATTCATCTGTTATCCCAGTTAAGAAACAGGATAAAGAACTTCCATAGTGAAGATAAATGTCGGTAAAGGTCATCGCTCTCGGCTATTTTGCTGCTTTGAGGACAGCCAGATAATCCAGACTTTCAGGCAGCAGAGTCCCTTCCAAGCCCAGTGCTCTTCCCAGACCTTTTTGATTCCCTTCTCCTCTGACCAACTCACCCTACCTGCTTCCAGTGCAATTGAATATTAATAGCATGAGATTTCCTATCTCACGTTACAAAGTTCTTTATCAGTTGCCGGTCTTGTATTTGATCTTCATCTTTTCTACTCATCCTATGCTTTTGTTATGAATAAAATAAAAATTAAAACCAGTAAGGTAATAAAATAAAATGAGATCATATAATGAATATCTTGGGCATTACAGATAGAAGGAAATTAGAAAAAGTTCTATAGAGCTGCATTTTTATTCAACAGGATATTAACACACATACGTCTTCAAGACCCAAATCAGAGCATCTATTCATCACTTGCCATGACACAAGGGACTGGCAGGAGGAGGAGGAGGGTGTGGACAGTCTTGTAAATAAATTGCTCAGGTCCTCCAGCAATGGAGCACATACGGGTGAGTAACACACACCAATTCAATTATGCCAAGGTTTCTGCCTGTTCTCAGATATCCCTCCCCATCAGACACGGCACTCAAAGCAACCTCACTCTGCGATGGTGCCATGTCCATTCCTCTTGCAATGCAGCAAGAGAAGAGCTGGGAGAAGCCCTTACTGTTGACTTTGTTTCCTTTTAATCAGCATCAAAAACTTTACTTTTTTTTTTTTTTTTACCACGAGAATTTTTCCAAAAAAAACCAACCTTGATACCGCCTGCTCATTTTTGTTTGTTCCCCAATTTCTTTTGTACAGAAGGAAAAAATTGACT
>JANIJG010020522.1:68464-95646 GCA_024611175.1 Megaceryle torquata
CCTGTGAGAGTGACAGAGCCTGGAAGAGGCTGCCCAGGGAGGTTGTGGAGTCTCCTTCTCTGGAGACTTTCCAGCCCTCCTGAATCTGTTCCTGTGTGGCCTGCCCTGGGTGACCCTGCTGTGGCAGGGGGTTGGACTCAATCTCCAGAGGTCCCTTCCAATCCATACCATTCTGTGATTCTGACTATTTCAGCTATTTCTCCAGTTGCTTGTCATGATACTGAGAAAAAAGCAGAACATTTTTTTTTCTTCCAAATCAGCACAATTTCATTTTCCTTTGAATCCTGACTGCATTTCAGCATGTGGAACCAGCATGCAAGGAGCCACAGAAATAGATGACCTTCCTCCCTCCTTTCTCCTTATTCACCTAATCATTCCCTCTTCCCTAACCAGCCCAGCAGGGAACAAGTTAGCTCAGATTCCCTTTGCTGCAAAGGGAGAACCCCTCCACTTTTACTGAATTTAAGGAGCAAGACAAGGCTGTCTGAACATCCAGCACAGGCTTTAGCTGTTCAGACAGGCACAGCATCCAAGCACAGCAAGGGGACCCACACACAGAGTCCCAGCCCATGCTTCCCAAGCACAGAACTGACTTAACACTGACAATATAAACCTCTGGCCAGGTATTCAAAGGGCTTGCTAGACAGTATACTCATAGCAGGTGATCTTCAAAAGCCTAACACACATCCTGAAACAAGCTTTCCATCTCCATGAGCATTACGAGATACTGAGAAGTCTCTAAAACCTGGCTTCTGATCTGGCAATCTCCTCCCTTCTCAGCTTCCCTTGGGTACAGGGACAGGGAATGACGTTTTCTGCCATTGATCCTGCAGAGGTGATCTGTAGCCAGAAGAGAGTATAGGGAAAAAAAAAAATCCCACAAAACAAAACAACAGCATTGAGGTTTTATGGGCTGAACTGGGAGAGAGATTTGTAAAAACTGCTAACTGTATCTTTTAGAGGCCAACATAACAACCTGGAAACAGCTCCATTCTTCTCATGGGGATTCAGCTTTTGCTAAGGTCACATGGAAGAACCCTCGACCTGGTCTCCTGAACAGCTCTCAAAAGTTTGGGTCAACTGTTAATTCCCTCAAAACACAGAGTACAAAGTTGATATATTTGAACAGATAAAAGGCTCCAACTCCTTCTCAAAACACCAGGAAACAGCCCATATCCACCCAGAAGGAAGCTAATTATGACATGAGTAAGTAATATAATATCCTAACACCTTTTGAGCATTGTAATAGAAAATCAGCACCCAGGGAGCTGAAGGATACGGCAATATCTACAATTGCTGCTTGAGTCTTATACATCATTTCCCTAAAACAGAGTTTGGGGGGGGGGGGAATTAGTAAAGCACACTAAATATGCAAAAAGGGGTAAAACTAAGGATATTCCAAGGTCATGTTTCTGAACACAATTCAGAGTTGTCTTCCTAGCACTGAAGTAATGCAAACATTTTCCCCACTAAGAACCACGATGAAAACAGCATTTTCCTTACTGTCAGCAATACTGCCAGAAAGTAGGTGCCCTACCTAAACTAAACCCTCTAACAGCATCAAACAACATATAAAATTGTTAAATGCTTCATTCCCAGGGGCACTGAGGTATCTTGGGTGACAGGTCTCACAGAAACACAGGCTCTGGGACTGTGAATGTAGGAAGATGGAAAACAGCGACCATCGCTCCTCACTGCGAGACCAACTTAACACAATTCTTTTGAGCAAAATCATGACCAACAGCACAGTGTTGCTCCAAAATAATTCATAGCACTGAAGGAGCAGTTAGGAAAGCCCATGGCACAGAGATGGCCAAAAGCATCTACTAGTTAGTCACACCCACTCCTGCAAGCACTGTGGTCCCCAGTGCTGCCCAGTGCCACCAGAATGGTTCCTTATCACCTCATGGTCCTTCTGCACACCAACAAGCACTGCATGCTTCTCATTCTCCTTCATCCCAGCAGGATGCTTCAGGAAAGCCTGGGGAGTTTCTCTTCGAAGGATAATCTACTGCAGGGAATACCTCTAGGTTGCATCACAACCAGTCTCAAAACAGTCTAAGACCAGTTCAGGGAGCCTCCAGTACATCATTTTCACAGTATCCAGTGGATACAGCCACCCTCACACCTGTGTTCAGAAAAGCACAAAAGGCAGAAGCTACCTTGGGTACATTTCTTTTTTGAGAAAACTTGACAAACAGCTCTCACCAAAGGAAAGAGGGTCAAGCTGAGGAGGTGCCTGCAGCTCCCCATCAGCTCCAGTTCAGCATCACACAGATGGTGCAGGAAAAGACCGTGCTGCAGGTATCTTGAACAGTCTGTATCTCCAGGGTTTGCCATAAGGGGAGCTTTGAGAAGGGGGACCAGAGAGCAGCAGCATAGAAGTCTTTAAGCTAAACTTTTCAAGAAAGTAGGAAAGAAAATGTTCAAACATTTATGTAACAGAGCTCAAGGAGGAGCTACAGCTACAAAGAAAATCTATTGGTTATATCAAGACTTGCAACTGCTGCAAAGAAAGGTCATGCAAGACTGGGATAATTCCTTCATCACACCTCAAAATAATGAAATGTTCAGCACTGTCGTTCATAGGCAACAGAAAAATCCTTCTAAAACAAGGCTTATATGTTAAGGCATATATGATGTATGCCACATACGATACAAATAGGTACATTGACTGCTTGCAGATTAATATCAACAGTGAATAGATGAAGTTCAACTCAATATTTAAATAACAGTACTACAACTAGGAGGCAATTTTCAACATTTCATGAGCAGCTTCTAACCCGGACTGAGTTTGGAGTTTCATGTAGACACCATTAGTGACTGGGTAGCTAACAAACAGAAATCAAAAAAGAGAGCTAAAATCTTCCTTCTAGGCAGATCACCACACAAGCAGTAAGTTTGTGCTCAACTTGGAGATGCGTGGCCCATTTAGACAATTCCTGTTGCTCCTCACTGTTTTTAAAGCTGAGCGTTTCCTTCTGCACTTTGGCCATTTGATAGTCGGCAAGATGGAGAGGAAAAACAGCATCAGCCTCAAGGTTCTCTACAGTTTCTAAGTATTCTCTTCACCTACACTGGTTTGGAAATGCCACATTTCCCACTGACACACCTGCTTTAGGTTCTCCTTCTTCATGGCCCTGGTGGAAAAAAAAAAGATCTGCTGTTTTCATGAGGCAGCACTAACGGACAAAATAACTGCTCCTGGGAGCTGCACAGATACAATCACCCCCGATGTGTTATTAGGTATGATGTCATCTGCAAGGAACAATTTAATGACTATTTATCATGTATGCAACACTTCGTTTGGAAACATGCTGTATAATTTTTCACCTTCAGCCTACTGGACAAGATAAGAACTTGCCAAGTATATTGATCTGAAGTAATTTACTATACCATGGATAATATCTTAATTTGCTAAGAAAGAAGAGTGACAGAGTGGCAGTGCTGGGAACTAACAGTTGTTTTTCTCCAACGGAGAACTCATACAGCTTAGGTAAAAGCAGCACATCTTCCTAAAACTCAGCTCTATTATTTCAGGTCCTCTCACAGACTATTACTGATGCAGACAGGGAGGCTGATCTTCAGATAGGTACAGTTGTCCGCCCCTCTGATGAAAAGGATGTTAGATGAAAGCACCGAAATGTTAAAACCAAATGGGTTTTATTATACTAATGTGATCTCACCTACTAGTGTATTCAAGCCAGAAAACCTAACCCAGTTATTCCTGGAGCAAGCCCCTCAGCTGGAGCATGCAGCAACTGGTATAATTTGCAAAAGATTTGTTTACATTTTCCTACCACTCTTGCCAGGTCTCTTATTTTCATCCTATTTGGTATTTTACACTAAACGACCCATTAGAATCACAACCTCCATCCTTCTTTTTCTAATTAGGTTTGCAAGCTTTGCATTTGCCAAGCAAAGCTTGAAAATGAAAACTAAAGGCTGAAAATCTGTGAGGCAAATCTAAGAACTCAACAAATAACTAGGATTTAAAATTCATGATTTTCAAGCAAACTGCACAACTTCTGCACGCATACATTTGCAATGCTGTGGTACCATTAGCTGGAGGAAGCAACAACACAGCCAATACTCTACCTCATTTCCTCGCCTCTCCCTCTCTTCCCACATTCCCATAACTACTTATATATGGCCACCATATGGTAATTACATCTGGTCACTCCTGGCTCGAGACAAACTCGGACCTAGCAATTGGAAATGAACACCAGCCTCCTAAAACCATCCCATTTTCATTAACTGCATCCTATGAGACAACCAGTATGAAAAGGTTAATTGAGAGAAAACCTCACAGGTTACTAATCCCAAGGGGTTTTTTCCACATTTTTTTTTCCATAAAACCAAACAACACAGAATCACAGAATAATTGTAGTTGGAAAGGACCTTTTATATCACCAAGTCCAACAATACCTACAAGAATAAAGAACACCTAACACATACAGTCTGAAACTTACTCTTTTCCACGATGGACCTACGTTAACCAGTCTAAGCTCATGTCTCGGGTCACATTTCTCCCCAAGCATGGATGTTGCTACAGACATCTGCCTTTTGGCTGCTCAACCCATACACTAGCCCAGCCCCAGCCACCCGCTGTATCCACCTGCCTCCAGGGAGAGCTGGGAAAACCCACTGCGCTCTGTGTTTACTGACCTCTTTTTGACAAATACTGCTTTCCAATAATTGACCGGGTTTGTTGTACTAAGCACCCCTCGTATCTTTAAGGATGCAAACATCCTCGCCTCCCGCCATCCCTCCCACCAGAAAAAAGGTAAAGCCAAAGGACGGGTTAAGATGAAAACTGCAATTCAGGCTCGTGACATTTTCATCATGAATTCTTTATGTTCCTAGTTAACAGGGTAGAAGCTTTCTTGAAACAAATCAGCTTGTGTTCAGTTCATTACTTTCCATGAAAACAAAGAAAAAAAGAAAATTACCGCTTTTAGAAAGACTAGAAAATTCTGACCCATTGAAGCCTGTGGAGAAGTTAAACTAGAAGATATTTTTAAGTAATTACTCATTACAGCTAGTTACCTTCTGGTTTGCAACACTCCCTCTTGATTCTCCTGTGTTCCACCTTATTTCACCTCCAGCGAGGTCCCTCAGCAGTGTTTTATTCACAGCAGTATCGCCACTGGTGTTTTCAGAGTACTAGGTGCAGCTGGTTATTTCTGCAGACTCCTATTTCTGCACAGACACACAGCCAGAACGGACAGCAGCATCTCCCAAGTGAGTTTTCCAAGCCCTGTTAACAACTCAGACAACCTTCCCTTCACTTTCCACAAACTTACCAAAAAATTAAGGCAACAGTTTTTCCTTCAAGGCTCTTTTGCGAATTTTATTACCATAAAGACTGAAAAGACAGTTTGCGTATTTCTTTCATGGTGAACAACTCTTGCTGATGATGGGGAAAAAACTGATTAAAAAGAAATTAGTGCAGAGTGTGTCTGATTTTTCTCTGAAAGGGCTGACCTTGGAGACTGACCAGTTATCCGTGGAAGGAAAACACCCACGAGGGAAAAAGTTTCTTAGCATCTCACAAGCAACATGGCAATATTTCCTGAAGCTGCCTCAGAAGTTACACTCACTTTTCCAAAGGTACAAATGGATGCTTCTCAACCCCAAATAAGCAGGATAAACTTCATAAACCACCTCCATGGAAAAGGGTTTACCAACTCTGTGATGGCCCAAAAAAAATAAATAAGCCATTTAGAAGCAAACTATAAACCAGGAAAAATTGCAAGTGCCATCTGCTTGTAAAAAGCAAAGGACTCGGCACCCCCAAAGACCCAGAGCAGGTCTGGAAAAGCAAACTCACACGCTTTACAACACAAAGCCACCTCTCACCCAACTCAAGCTGTTCTTTTTCCTTCATCACACCCTGGAGCTCATCCCACTACACACATCCTCCCCAGCAGCCACGGGGCTGCCGTTTCCTCCAGCCCCGCTCACCCAGCTGGCAATGGGAGCCCAGCTGCCAGGTCCACCCATTGCGGTCGCCTGGGAAGCTGCTGGGGGCAGGAAGGGTGCTACACCTCCTTTGTTCCTGCACACACTGCCACATCAGAGCAAAACTGCCTGTTCCCCTGCCCCCCAAAACGGCGATGACTCCACTTGCAAGGTACCAGAGGATGAGTGGGAGGGAGTGAGAGCAGCTCTGTTCTGGGTAATTATAGCTGCATTGTGAGCAGCTCCAGCAGAATGCCGTGGAGTACGCGTCGGCAGAGGGGAGAGCCAGACGTGCCGAGGAAGCCGGGTTATGCTCCACCTTGGATCTCACAAGGACCGGGAGCAGGAGGAGGCCACAGGCAGCCAAGAGAGGTAGTGAAAATGAGGAATCTTGTTGTTGTACCAATCTCCTGTTTTACCTTAGGAGGAGGTGTGGATAATTCACTTCAACACGCACTCAGCACACAGCTCCTCACTCACCCTCTGGGAAAGGAGCTATATGATCTCCACTCTTCTACCACCATCCCCAGCAGCAGCATCCACCTCCCTGTGCCTCAGCATCCTCCTGCTCCAGCAGCACCACAGCACTCAGCAGCTGCTTTCCACTCCGATGTGAAATCTACTCTGGGAAGGAAAAAAAATCTGAGGCCACCAGACCCAGCAGAAAATGTGCCAGCTGATAGAGGCCAAGTGCCACAAGGCAACAGAACGTTTGCCACTGATAATTTGTCACAGCTACACAGTAGCACTGTCGGGAGAACACACACCCCGACTTTTGTAGTCTTTATCTTTTGATTATTAGAAGGGCCAATTAACACATAAATTGAGCTGTGAATACTGAAAGGGATTTGAAAACAGTAATAATTAAAAAGCAGGACAGTGACTGGGCTCATGAGCTGCCCCTCGTCTCCCTGGCCTGCTTGCCAAGCCACTCACATACTAATGGAAGAGAAGCAGCAGTGTCCATTAATTGCACCCTGGCACCCAGAAGCACCCTGTGCTTGCAAACACACAGGCTCCCTGCCCCCTGCTGAGGGACGTGGTATTTATTTGGACTTCTCCAACTTCACCCAGAATCAAGTTCCCAAGAAACCTTCACCCCAAATGCGTGGGGAGGCTGATCCAGAGGTATTCTCTCTTCTCAGCTAGACAGCAGGACACCAAGTCCCAGAAAGAGAAGGGGTTGACTCAGCCGGAGCGAGGAAAAGTGCCAAAACTCAGCACCATACCCGCCTTCCCCCTCGCCAGCCAGCGCCTAATGAGGAGTATCTGATAGCAAATGATGTTCTCAGACCTTAAGCTGCTCCCCAAGGAAACGTCAGCATCTTTTATTTACAGACTGATGAAAATCCCCAGGGAAAACAATGCAGACTCCTACACGGAGCATGGGAAATGTATATCTTTTTAATCACCGCAACACCGATTCATCTTCAAGGCTGGTGCAGTTTCTGCTCTTTGTTGCTCTGAAGCAACTGCAGTGATTCAGCTCCCCTGTGAATACCACTGCCTCTCAACCACAATATTTACTATCAGGATGGCTAAACACACTCACTAACATGCAGGCAGCTCTATCCTGACCCCCGGGGCAAGGTCTTCTCAGCTCTCCCATAGGCAGAAACTAAGCATGGAAGGGAGTTCATCCAGACCCACTTTGCACCGCTGGTATAAATGACAGGTCTGCAGATGGTGAATAAGTGAACGAGCTTAAGCTTCATGAAGAAGCCATCAAGATTTCTGTAAGAAGGAATGCCAATCCAGCACATTTCCTATATGTTTAAATTAGAACACAACTCAAGCATTGCTCTCCCTTCCTCATCTGCAACATACAGATTCAATGATTTGCTTGGGAAAAAAGGAAAAAACCAAACCACAAAAAGAGGGGGAAACAAAATGCCACAGGAAAAAAGACTAGAGCTTATTTAAGAATAAACAAATGTAATCATGAAAACAATGGCATATTTCTACTTCATTTAGCACTGCGTGAAACCTCCATGTGCCAGGCTGCTGCAGCTACAAAGCTCCATCTCCCAGTGCCTTGCAACCAGCAACATCAAGCAGCGGCAGTGACACACCTCCATGTGCAAGATCAAAAAGCAAGGCATAGCCTGTTACACTGACAAGTCCCCCAAAACAGGGGCCAAAGACTCACCTATAAGGCTTAAAAGACAGGCAAATGAAAATTTGCAAACTCTTTCAGACATGATCTAGGCACCTAGAGCATAACAGAAAGACCTGATACTCTGGTATCTACAAAACATACAGGACAATTGGTACTATACAGAGACTCTGCCACTTCAGCTTCCCGGTCACCTCCGATGTTAACAACTTTTAACATTAGAAGTGAGCATCCATCAAACTCATGCAGGCAGTAAACAGCCTGGAAATTAGCGTGAGCCAAGTTCCCTTGAAGAGAAGGGGTACATGTTTGAGAGAGACAAAGAGGAGCCGAGTCGATTTATATCAACTGGTTTAGCATTAAATCTCTTCAGAACATTTAAAAACATTAAATTGAGACCTTATTAAAAACCTCGGCATTTTTATTTCACGAGATTAATGACACTTACATTGCTAAATTC
This sequence comes from Megaceryle torquata, assembly GCA_024611175.1. NCBI lineage: Eukaryota > Metazoa > Chordata > Aves > Coraciiformes > Cerylidae > Megaceryle > Megaceryle torquata. The sequence continues at coordinate 77,005 of JANIJG010020522.1, forward strand.
AATCTGTAGTTTCAAACACCACCACCACCATCACTCTGTCAAGGTGTAATTAAAGAACTAGTCATCATTTGGGGGAAAATTTCTGGAGGCACACCAGCAAGCTTGATAAATTCAAGGAACTCAACCTCACCTGGGAATTGTAGCACATATATTTTATTATTCCCTTGCCCTTCTGTGTACAATGAAATACCCTGATAGCATTACGTTGTAAAACTGCTCAACTGAAGGGACTGGAAGCTCACAGCAGGCTTCACTTCTACACATTACTTAATCATCCTTTATTGGAAACTTGGCACTTGTAAGTTTTGCCTTGCAAAAGCTGCAAGTCTGAGAGGTTTTGTCTAAACCCAGTTTTGCAGGAAGACAGTAAGAGCTTTGGTTTTCATTTTTACTGGAGAGGAAGAGCTCTAGTCCTGCAGCCACCAGCTGTAAACCAAAGACAGAGTGCTTCGTAAGGCACTGATCCACTTTCACTCTCTTTTCAAGAGATAATTAAATATATAGAAACACCCTTGACTTTGGCATGCTATTTTAAAGCAAACATTGGAACACATATTTAAAATCTGGAGCTTCAGCAAAAGAGAAAAGGCTGCAAATCATCCTTCTTAGTAAGTCAGCACAGAGCAAAATATTTAATCCAGTCTTTTCTAGAAGGGAAGATACAGACAGCTCAGTAATACCATCAACTCTGAGGGGGAATTTCTATAACGTATTAAATATCTCCTATTTCCCCAATAGCTTAAGACATTAGAAATTAAATACTCAAAGATCAGTGAAGTTCTCCTGTCTCTAGCTTTCCTAACCTAGTTGAGAACATCCTGCAGACTGTGAGAATGTGCAGTGGAAAAAGTAATAAAGTGTTTGAGGTAGAGTTGAAATCCTGGCCTAGGTATATAGCGGAAAAAAACCCTCAGCTGTAAACTACAGATCACCAAAACTAACTATTGCCAGCCCAGCAAGTCACTCAAGACCAGATAAAATAGAGTAGATACACTTATTAATGAGAAGAAATAACAGTCGCTGTATCTGCATGGACATGTGGCTTAGCACGTAGAGAACAAGACTGGGAAGATGATTTTCCACTGAATGACAACGTGACTTTGGGAAGCCCTTTCTTTGATTTGCCAAAATAAGGTTAATGACATCACCTATGTACAACAGATACCTGATCCTGTGACAACAGCCCTGGGAATTCCAGCCCCAAAAGGCGAGTATAAAGCAGCATAACCAAGACTCACGGCTCAGTCCTTTTTCCTTCATCATCAATTGCAAAACGTGACTTTGTAAAGGCCACGTTTGCCACACGTTAGCACTACTAACATTAAGTTGTTGCTGTTTTAAAGCCCAGGAAATCATACATTCTCTTTATTGCCTTTTACAAAACACAAGCTATTTAAAGTCGGACCTGATTCTTTTTCTCCAAGAAACAAAGACTTGAAACATTTTTCAATGTGATGATTTTTAAAGCATCTGGGAGACTTTAATCTCCTGCTGCCATGGAGCAGGGGGAGAAATAAAGCAGAGCCCAAAATATAGCACTGAATAAAAAGAAGGTAAACCTGAGTTTGTGGGGTCATTTTCAAGAAATCACAGCTCAGTCCCACTTAGTGCCAGCGTGACACCCCTCTTTAGTAAGTAGGCATCAAACATTTGTAGGCTAAAAATACCAGGAAAATATACCCCAGGTTCCCCCTGGTGCCTGCCAAACATCACGTTGGTGGCTTGCTTGGTGTGCTGTGCCCCAGCCCAGTGGCTCAGTGGAACAGCCCCCCCCTTGCCCAGGTAGGGCCACCAGGTATATGTGCTACTTGTATTTTTAACTACATCTGAAACTGTAACAAATTCCCAAGCTGCTGGTTATATCCACGTGGACAAAGCAAAACCAACAGGCATTTCCCACCCCCCCACCACGCATACCCTCCAATCTCCTGGCTTTCTGCACTTATGATGCCAACCAATTCATGGGTTTTTCACCCCTTCAGACTCAGCAGAGCTATAGACCAACTACTTCAAAATCAAAACATAAATGAGAAATGTAACTTTTCTCGGGAACAACAATGGCTTTTGTTATGTTCCAGTACAGACTGAACACCACGCTACTTTCTCCAAGTACTGCTTCATGTCATGTAAACCTAAGAAAAGGGAGGAGAGGGAGCAAAGCTCTTCTATTATTTATCAGCCACACAGTCTAGTCTTTGCCCCCATGAGCTATTTCTGAGATCTATAGACGCAGCATCCACAGATTTTCCCTCATTAATACTTTCAACCACGCTGATCTACAACACAGCACTAAATTTACACACCACTGATTGCTGTGAATTTTTTTTTTTTCCTTTTTGTCCCCAGGAATGCTTAGAAAAATTAAATTCCTTTGCCTTTATGTCATAACAGTGTACAACAAAGTAGCATATGAGCACTGCACATTACTGAGGCTCGTAAGTTATTGATGAGACTCTTAAAGACTAAGCTGACAATGCCATTCTGCTTTTAGTGATTTACATAATTATATTTTAGGTACAATTTACTTACTATTCTGCTGCCTATAATCAACTTCTAAGCAAACATCGTGTATATAAGAAGGGACCATAACCCTTCTGTTTTAACCTGAAGCAACCTAAATTACTCTGCAAATGCAGCTTCATGCAAGACCAGATGTCTTCTGAAAGGCATCTCAGCTACTTGTTTTAAAGCAGTGGGTAATAACCAGGGGAAGAGAATACTACTCATCATCACCTCTTTACACTCCTGTGACTGCTCATTTGTTTGTATCACGATAGCACCTAAATCAAGGACCAGAGACATTTGCCAGTTGTTTGATAGACCAATGTAATTTGGACATTTATCCACTCCTGAAGCAGCTTGAAGAGCTGCTTCCCAACTGCCCCAGCAAGCCCCAGATGCACCAGGGTACCTGCTTACAAAGCAAGTGTTCATTTTCTAGTAACTGACACAAGCCCAATGCTGTGCTCTGCATTAGAGCACAAAACCCCTGCCTTTGACATTCCTCTCTGTCCCAGCCAGGAGGAGGCAAAGCAGCAAGGCAGCCACCTAAGCTGAGAGCTCTGTTCCTCCTAAAGGGAAACCCGGGAGGGGAAAACAATGCACATACAAAACAAGAAGGGCAGAAGGGAAGTGAGTCAGGGTTGCCGGAAAATATTTACTTGCCGATTTGAACACAAAGGAATCTCGAGCATTCCTCGCCATCGCTTCAGCGAGGCTGGGGCAGCGCGCTGCATTTGTTTGCCGCAGGCTATTTAAGGTAAAACTCTGCCATATTTATCCTTCAGCCATGTCAGTGTAAGTTACTCTCCTGGGCACAGCACGGCATCACTTTGCAAGGAGGCTGCACCATCTTATGTTAGAAAGCAAGTGCTTTCTAACCCTTTTCAGGAAAGCAAGGGAGACTACAGCAATTCCTACTGATCTTGAAGCAAGGCTGGCAGATGCAGAAAGCCTGAGGCTCCCAGCTCGGTCAAAATTGGTTCATGGGACCTTCAGCAAGTCAGCCGGGCTTTGTCCCTCAGTCCCCTCCCCTGACACCTACCTACACACTAACACATGTGGGTACAGGCTGGAAAACTCGCCCAGAAGGCAGCCTGGGTGAAATGTCAGCACTAGAAAGTGGCCATGAAAGACCTCCCAAAGAAAGACCATTTTCAGATGAGTATTACTCTTTAAGTAGGCAGTGTGACAGTGGGACCACTGCAGCTCACCGTGTTTTCCAGGTGCTGCTCTGGAAGCCACAGGCACCTGCAGCACTGTAATGTCAGGACAGAGGAGTGACTCAGCCTCCTGAATGCTGGGCAAGGCAGGCAGCAGGATCTCAGGGGTGAAAGTGCCTTGCCTTTAGGAAGAGGAAGGGTCAGATGAATCACAGAACCGTGTAAGTCCTCTGTCTACATGACCCTTCTCTAGTGGACTGAGGATGAGCTAGTGCTGGTTTCCTGAACTAAGAAAGAAAGGCCAAACCCTCTGACACAGAGGCTTTGCAAGTGAAAGCCACCACTCAGACCTTGTGCAAACCACTCAGCCAGCCTCTTCCCTGCAGCTCCAGCTCATGGGGGACCCTGCAGCAACACAGGGACTCTGGCATTAGGAAGTGGCCACAGGCACCTCATATTTAGCCCTTACGCTTGAGGGAGCCCTGCTAGAAAGAGTTTTCCTCAGCCTCAACCCGCCGAGTGCGAAAGGAGGTGCTCGAGATCTGCGCTGGGACACTGCAAGCAGCTACAGTGCTGTAGCAGCAACACGACTTCAGCACTTCACACCTGCAGCAAGCTATTGCTAGCAATTGGCACTGGAAACACCACTGTTATAAAACAAAGCACTACTGATGTCACTAGTGCTGTCCCTGGTTTGGGTCAGATTGAAGATGGGCAGTAATAAAATCTTCTTCTATCTCCCATGGTCCTGGAGGTCTATGATCAAGCAAGGCAGGAGTTAAAACATTTGTCCTTTTGACACCTGAAATGTTTTCCATCAGCATCAGAGCACCCACATAATTTATATATCACAAATACGATTTAACCTGATTAAATAAGAAAATAATATATCAAGGATTTGTTATTGGATGGGAAAACATTTGCAGCATACAACAGCCCAACAGAAGAAAAGCCCGATCGCTGTGATGAATAATGTATATTGCCTATGGTACTAATTAACCTTGGACTTCAGTAAGATCTTATGGAACAATAAGGCTAATTTGAATGTGGCCCGACACTTTTCCCAATGGCATCTGCAAATCAAGTCTTTGGAACACATAAAATTTGGATTTGTTAAGCCTCTGGTCAACAAACTTTCAGAAAGAATTTGTTTCTCTTTATTCACAGCTCACACTGCTTGCGCGCACGTACACAATGGAGAACACAGAAGGGGACTCCACAACCAGTTTCCACAGGCCCTCACCCATCTGCCAGCAGCACGCACGCACAGACAACGTGTCTCCGCTAAACCCCACACCACCTCGGGTGTCCACAACAGACTCGGTGTCCTACAGACGTAGCCTCAGCTTCTCCCCGGTCAGAGCAGTAAGCCAGGTGACAACAAGCTTGCTGAAAACGAAGGCTGGAACTTTAAGCTAATGCCTTTATGCCTTCAACCTAAAAGCAAACGCCTCCAACTGAAAACACTGACTCTAGTTTGGGCTGCTCTTGCTTCTCCTGCAAACTACTCCTTTTCCCATTAGCCCAAAGCTACGGGTGGTGTTACAGTGAACACGGGGGCCGCGTCAGGAGTGCTGTGTTCTCAGCGGTGTGCACAGCGCACGCAAAGTGTGGCAAACTACTTGACTTGCATGCATAGGCACGACTGAAGATGCCAAAGGCATCGTGCACAGGCATCTTGATAAACACCTTCTAAGAACATACATTTAACCATAAGTTTACACAGTCACGGGATGGAGTTTTCAGATAACGCTGGCTAACTGCTTTACAGACCAAGGTCTGGTCTAACAGCTGTATCTTGGGAAAAAACCTGACCCAAAACTAAGCAGGAAAAAAAGCAGGCTTCTTGGCTCTCTCCATGACCCTTCTGCCCTGGGAGTCCAGCAAACCAACCCGTACCCTGCAGAAGGGCAAAGTCTGGCAGAGGGGGACTGCCCCCCATCTGCCAGCGCATCGAACACAATGCCTTTCCCAGCCGGCGCGTGACTCGCCGCCGTTGCCATCAGATGACACAGCTCTTGTCAATGCCATTAGCCACGCTCAGAGCTCAGTCAATAACAGACTCATACAATCATTTCACTCGTCCCCAAGCACCAGATTTCCAGCTGGCAGCCGTCTCACACACCAGAGAGTAAAAACCCCATGTAGCACACCAGCAAAAAAGCACCAGGAGATGTCTGACCTGACGGCTGAGTGTTGTGCTACCAATGCATCCAGGAGGCGAGAGCCCGAAGACATCAACGATGAGGATGCCAAGTGCAGAGCGAGTCAGTCGAGCGCAGAGCGCTGCAGCAGTAGCTTAGGGAAAGGTTTCCTATGATGTGCCAAGTCTTGCAAGCAGACTCAAAGGGCTGACACGCTGTTCTGAGCTGTAATAAGAGTCAAGAATGACTCAAAACTACTTCCCTACTCTTTTCAATGGAGCACGGTTCAGAAACACGTGGATGAACTTTAGCCTGTGTGCCCCTGCATGAGGTGAGAAAAAGACAACGACAAAGAGACAGAAACTCTCTGATATTTGGAAGAGATCAGCATCAGACCATTTCCTGAGAAAAAGGTCTGATCTGAGTTACATCAACTACTATGAACTAATTTTTTATCCTATGGGCCACGCTCTGCTGGCACTCAATGCAACATTTAATAAAGATATAGGCCAATTTAGTTGTTAAGAACACATTATAAAGGATTATCCTCGCCCTCCCACCAAAATCAATAATAAAATCCCCAAGGACTAGAGAAAGCACAAGATCACACTGCAACTCATTTCTGCCAGGAAACCTGCACCCAAATGTATTATTCTGGCAGCACTACCCTGCAGCAAGGGCTCCAAGTGCTGTTTTTGCCAGGCTCGCCAGCCCAGACACCAACAGGACGGTTTCCTTCTCTCTCTGGTACTAGCTAGACTCTCAATCTGGACTGAAATGCCTTTGCACATGAATGATCGATTCAGCCTCTCGAGCATAAGCTCGTCTCTGTGTCTGCCTGCGCGGGCCCACACCGCTCTGCCCCACGCCGTGTCTGTAGGCATTACCCCCTCGAAATTCCCTGCTGCTGGCTCTGCTGGAGGATGCCACTGCTGTCTCAACACAAGAGCAGGTCCTCGCTGCGTGACGCTTCATTTGGCCGGGCAGCAGCATGCCTGGAAGGATGGCTGCCCTGTTTTAGTGGAAGTATGCAAGACAATCAAAGCCAGCTAAGCAAACTAGTTTTGACATATTAAATCATGCTTGAACTGTGAGAGCAAAGGGAAATAATGTAAAAGCTCTTCTAAAAACAAAGGCTTTGCAAATAAATAAATAATACAGGCCAGCCTTGTTCATAGGAAGGAGAGAAAAGCTTTTATCTGAGCCTGAGCAAGGGCTTTGGGTAGGCAAGAGAGGGAAAAGACTATTTTGCAAGACAAACACCTGCCTTTTGCTGCAGAGGTCTGTAGCCATTTCCATGAGTTTAACTTCTAGGAGGAGTCTCTTACCAACCACCTGCTCTGGCACTGAAAAAGCATCAAGTGCTCAGGCAAAAAGCAGTCTCAAGCCAGGTAGGACAGGAAGAGTGAAATCCCATCATCTGTACACTCACAAGCATGCAAAAGCCTTGAGTGACACATGACTTGGTCCTGGAGGGTCCTTTGACTGGTTTTGCCACAGTACTGGGTGAGCCTTTAGCCATTTTTACCTCAAATTCCTTCTGCAGACACTTTGTTCTAGAGCTTTCTTCCTGGATAGATAAAACTCAGTGTGTTGCAAGTCAACCATTGCAATGCAGGAAATCCCATCAGCACAGGGCACCGTGGACCTTGGCAATTAACCATGGCACCTCCCCATCATCCTGAACCCTTTCCTCCCTGCTGTGGATTTCTTCCAGCAATTAACATGCCCAATTGCCTTGGATTTATACTAATAAAACACTGGCTCCTCTCCCAAGATCCCATCACTGCTGGCCTTTCTCAAACCTGTACAGAGCCCCAGCAGGACTGGAGTCCCTGGCCCTGTGGCTGCCTGGGTTGCAGGCTACCTGCAAAGCACCTCGGAGCTGGGAAGCTGCAACTCACAGGCTGCTTCTGCTGAATACCAAATTAGCACGTTCCCCACACTCGTGGGGAGCAGCTTTTCCTTTGGCTCCACAGCAAATTAAAAAGCTTCCTTTCCAGGCAGCTTTCGAAGGCAATGCTGTGCCCTCTGTCACCGCTGCAACGGGATGAGACCGTCCGACTCGGTGTAAGACCTTGAATGCATTATCTGGGGAATTAGTACTGCAGCAGAGTGACCCTCATGACCATGCAGGAGGCACCCACTGCACTCGGTGGATGGCAACCCTGACTCTGCAGTTCCATAAAGACCATACTGGCTCCCTAGGCAGGCTCACTTCATTCGAGTAATACCAGTCACACACGTGCAGAGGGACTGGAGAGTCTCTTGGGGCAAGGGGTGCTGGTTTATCTATACGCAGAGGGTCTGGCACTCAATTACACTGAGGCTTTGGCAACAAAAGGGACCTTTGGGCAGAGGTGTACTCCTCAGCACAGCCTGCACACTAGGCAGAGACTTCGGTTGATGTGAGAGTCCTGCTCAGAAAATGCACCTCCAGGCCAAACATTTTTTTGAAGAGAAGCATCTAACTGAGGTACAATAGCAAGCCTGGTGCAAAGACAACTTCTGTTCAAATGCCAGCTCTAGGTGGATGGTTTGCTGTTACTTCCCAGTGAATCCATCTGGAGATGAATGATCTTACAAGGGTTTTAGGTTAGTCTAAGACCATAAAAAGAGCACATGGGATCAAGTACAGCACTGACACCCAGTGCCCTGGTTCAGGCTCTAGCCTCTGGCTGGCACTGAACAACTCAGCCTCTGGCCCAAGGCTGTCATTTGTTACGTGGGGAACAGTGACTCCAACCTACCTCATGAAACAGATCCCTCAAGATCCAACAGAGAAAAGCACTTCGTATGGCCTGGAAATGTTCCTAATAGTCTGTGTTAACTATTTCTTTCCTCACAGTGAAACAGTCATGTCTGACGTGACAAGAACCACTCACAAGCCACTCAAAGCCTACCATGAGGGCTTGACTCAGGATGCACCATTAAGTCTCACCACAAGAATGGGTCACATCCCAAGCTGGCACTGCCTCCTGTGCCACGCTGGCCATAGGAGCCAAGCCTGTCACCATCACCACCACAGTGGGCTGTGGTAGGATGCAGATGAAGATGCTCTCCTGATGCGTATCCTCTCCCACCCATCCTGCTTCCAGGAATGTAACCTCGGGCAGCGTGCAAAGGCATGGAGGCAGGGACAGCCTTCCTTCACCCCTCCACTCACTGGATTTGTTCTGGTAAAGCCACTGAGCTGCAGCTCTTAAAGCCTGAATTTTCAGGAGAGTGAAAAAAGCTTCCCTTGGCCTTAACTTGATTGACTGTCATTTACAGTGAGAAGAAAGTTGTCATCTTAAATCCCAATTCTTCAATCTTCAGCTGTTTTTTTTAAGGACATACATTTATAAAGACAAGACAGGCATATGAAAGTAATAAGGAACATCTACAAGACTGGCATTGTCTCTTTTGCCTTTTTTCTCTTAAACCCCAAACCTCATACCCAAAATGGATTAATGTAACACTCAGTCTTGCTCTTCCAGTTCATTCCAGTATTATCAACCTCACAGTCACCCCGAGGGAAATCAAAAATGGAAGCACATCAGTACCATACTCAATACAACCCTAACCATGCATTATTTGTGGGTACTGCTGTGTCTACACCAGAGTAACTTCTTCGGTTGTTCAGAAAACGAGCAAACTTCCTCCAAGATAGGAATGTTTACACGTGAAGAGCAGATTCATCTCTCGCTGCAGACATCTCTGCTGCAATCTCTTTGCTCTTACTGCAACTTCTGAACACTTACCTTATGCAGGATACAAGTTTATCCAGCTAAAGAAATGAAATAAAAAGCAAGCTGCGAATCTGTTCATAGAAGGCACGACTGTAGCCGCCTCCTGTGGAGCCTGGATTTCAACCTCAGTGTTAACTCAAAGCAGGTAAACATGGTCAAGGTGTAAAGCATGTAGAAAGAAAAGCTTATTATTGAAATATCAACACATCCTTAACTACTGCTAAGTGTTTCTAAACGAGAAACAAAACTGAAAAGCTGAATCATGAACAAGACACAATAGTACAACACTTTAATACCCTGGTTCTGACAAACAAGCTCTGGTAGATCCATGGCAGTTGGAGATGTTGCAGCCATCGCTCTGCTCAAGATCACCATCCAGGGATAGTGCCCATATCTGATGTGCTCCCAGGCTGGGGTGTCAAGACAAGCCCTCCATGGTGACACCAGCTCATGTTCCAGTTCTGCAGAGCCAGCAGCAGCTTCAAGCAGTGGGTCAGAGTGGGCAGCTGGGGCATCTCAGACTACGGCAACTGAATTCACTGCACTGCCAACCAGCATTCAGGGACTTTATCCTCAGCACTTCTCCAGAGTCCTTAATTGTTTCCAAGCAATTCAAAGTCAAAGGTGGCCCATAATTTAAGAAATTCCCTAAACTACCAGTGGATACTCTCAAGAATGGATAATCATCAACAATGCCACAACCAAACTAAGTCAGTATTCAAGTAAATATCAGTTACTTGTCTGGCCCATACTAAAAAGCATTCCCTAAGATTTGTCCCAAAATGTCTTATGGCTAAGAAGCAAACATGACCTTCACAGTTGACACTTTTGGAGCCATTTCCAAACCTTATTTTATTTGCACTCCTCAGCCTATGCTTTCTGGGGGGGAAGAAGCTACTCCTTAACTGTCCTTCTGGAAGGTGACTACACAGCAGCAACACCACAAAAAACAGTAAGGTTAAGCTGGTACTGGCCTAAAGGCATCACTGCAGAATGAGAAAAGACCTTCAGAGTCATCAGGGTTACGAGCACACAGGGTAGTGCAGGAGGTTACAGTTCATTAGCAGAGCACAATGTATTGCACACACAGATCCCCTGCCTCCCGTAATGAACACAAATACACATGCAAAATAAACCAAAGGTGAGTAACGTTTAATCAATTAATTTGTTGACCTGCTGGAAAGCAGCTCCATGGAGAAGGACAGTAAGTCCTTGTCCACTGGTGGACAATAAGTTATCCATGGGACAGCAATGTGCCCTTGTGGCCAGGAAGGCCAATGGTCTCCTGGGGTGTATTAAGAAAAGGGTGTCCAGCAGGTGTAGGGAGGTTCTGCTCCCCCTCTACTCTGCACTGGTGAGACCACACACAGAGTATTGTGTCCAGTGCTGAGCTCCCCAGTTCAAGAGGGACAGGGAAATACTGGAGAGAGTCCAACGGAGGCTATGAGGATGATGAAGGGACTGGAACATGTCTGGTGAGGAAAGGCTGAGAGCCCTGGGGCTGTTTAGCCTGGAGAAGAGAAGCCTGAGAGGAGAGCTGATGAATGTTTCCAAATATCTGCAGGGTAGGGGACAAGTAGAAGGTGACAGTGGTGCCCTTTTCAGTGGTGCCCTGGGATAGGACAAAAGGTAATGGTCACAAGCTGAAACACAGGAAGTTCCACCTCAACATGGGGAGGAAAAACTTCTTGACTGTGAGGGTGACAGAGCCTGGAACAGGCTGCCCAGGGAGGTTTGTGGAGTCTCTTTCTCTGGACACATTCAAGATCTGCCTGGATCTGTTCCTGTGTGGCCTGCCTTGGGTGATCCTGTTCTGGCAGGTTCAAGTTGGACTTGATGATCTCCAGAGGGCCCTTCCAACACCTAACATTCTATGATTTTATGATCAGAGTAGGGGTCCGCTGCAGGACACCTGAACAGGAAGAATGGGTGGATGAGACCCTCTATAGACAGAAAGGAGCAGCTTTGTGTTCACAAGCCCTGGCTGTCATGGGGAATTTCAATCACTCAGGCATCTGTTGGAAGGATGGTACAGCAGGGCACCAGCAATCCAGGAAATTCCTGGAATGCATTGATGATGTGTTCTTTCTAAAGGTGGTAGAGGAATCAAAACGAAGAGGTGCTATGCTGGACCTTGTTCTCACCAACAGGGAGGAGCTGGTGGCTAATGTCAAGCTCAAGGGCAGCCTTGGCTGCAATGACCGTGAAATAGTGGAATTCAAGATCCTCAGGGCAAAAAGAAGGGTGCATAGCAAGGTCACAACCCTGGACTTCAGAAGAGCAGACTTTGACCTCTTTCAGGGATCTGCTTGATGGCAGTGCCATAGGATGAAGCCCTGAAGGGGAGAGGGGCCAAAAAAGCTAGTTGGTATTCAAGGACCGCTTTCTCCAAGACCAGAAGGGATGTGTCCCAAAAAGAGGAAGGCAGATTAAGAAGGCCAGGAGGCCTGTATGGATGAACAAGATGCTCCTGGACACACTCGAAGGCAAAAAGATAATCTATAGAAATTGGAAGCAAGGACAGGTAGACTGAGAGGACTACAAAAATGTTGTCTGAGCAGCCGGGGATCAGCTTAGGAAAGGTAAAGCCCAGAATTAAATCTGACCAGGGACATCAAGGGTAACAAGAAAATCTTCTACAGTTATATCAGTGATAGAAGGAAGGCCAGGGATGATTTGGGCCCTCTCTGGAAGGAAGGAGGAGACCAGGTCAGAAGGAATATGGAGAAGGCTGAGGTATTCAATGACTTCTTTGCCTCCATCTTCACTGGCAAGGGCTGCAGCTGCACTGCCCAAGGGCAGAAGGCGAAGGCAGGGACAGAGAAAAGGAATCTGCCTGCTGTAAGAGAAGACTAGGTTCAAGAACATTTAAAGAACCTGAAGATGCACAGGTTCATGGGACCTGATGGGATACGTCTGTGGGTCCTGAGGGAACTGGCCAATGAAGTTGCTAATCAGCTTTCCATCAAATTTGAAAAGTCCTGGAAGTCTGGTGAAGTTCCCATCGACTAGAAAACTGGAAATGTAAGCCCTGTTTTCAAAAAGGGAAAAAAAGAAGGTCCAGGCAACTACAGACCAGTCAGTCTCACCTCTGTGCCTGGCAAGATCATGGAGCAGATCCTCCTGAAGACTCTGCTAAGGCACATAGAATATGAGGAGGTGATTAGTGGCAACCAGCATGGTTCTCCAAGGGCAAATCCTGCTTGACAAATCTGGTAGCCTTTTACAGTGGAGTAACAGAAAAGGGAAGAGCAACTTATGTCCTCTACCTGGTCTTCTCCAAAGCCTTTCACACTGTTCTACACAACATCCTCCTCTACAAATTGAAGAAACATGGATCTAATGGAGGGACCACTTGGTGGATAAGGAATTAGCAGAATGGTCCCACTCAGAGAGTTACAATCAAAGGCTCGATGTCCAAGTGGTGACCAGTAATGAGTGGTGTTCCTCAGGGGTCAGTACTGTGACCCGTGATGCTTAACATCTTTGTCAGTGATATGGACAGTGGGATCGAGGCACCCTCAGCAAGTATGCAGATGACACCAAGTTCTGTGGTGCAGTTGACATGCTGCTTGGAAGGGATGCCATCTGCAGGGACCTGGACAGGCTGGAGAGGTGAGCCCATGCTAACCTCATGAAGTTAAACAAGGTCAAGTGCAAGTTCCTGTATCTGGGCTGGGGCAGTAGCAAGCACAAATACAAGCTCAGCAGAGTGTGAATTGAGATGGTCCTGAGGAGGAAGAATTGGAGGTGCTGGTTGATGAAAAGCTCAATATGAGCTAGCAACATGTGAGTGTAACCCAGAAAGCCCCAACTGTATCCTGGTCTGCATCAAAAGAAGTGTGGTCAGCAGGTCAAGGGAGGTGATGCTGTCACTCTGCTCTGCTTTAGTAAGACCCCACATGGAGTACTGTGTCCAGTTCTGGAGCCCCCAACAGAAGAAAGACATGATCCTGTTGGAGTGGGTTCAGAGGAAGGCTATGAATAAGATCATGGGGCTGGAGCACCTCTCCTATGAGCACAGGCTGAGAAAGTTGGGGTTGTTCAGCCTGGAAAAAAGAAGGCTCCAGGGAGACCTTATTGCACCTTACCAGTATCTGAAGGGGAGCTATAGAAAAGGTGGGGAGGGACTTTCTACAAAGGCCTGTAGGGATAGGAGAGGGGTAATGGTTTGAAACTGGAAAAGAGTAGATGCACATTGGAAATGAGAAGGAAATTCTTCACTCTCAGGATGGTGAGACACTGTAACAGGTTTCCCAGGGAGGTTGTGCATGCTCCATCACTAGATGTGTTTAAGAACAGGTTGGATGCGGCCTTGAACAATGTGGTGTAGTGGGAGGTGGCCCTGCCATGGCAGGGGTGTTGTAACCAGATGATATTTAAAGTCCTTTCCAACCCAAACCATTCTATGATGCTATGATGTACATAATTTTTCAGTTTCTTATACAAAAAGTGAACATGAACTGATCTCTAGTATCTATCTCTCTCTCTCTCCGTGTCTCTTTCTCTCTCTCTAGTATTTTCTTCAGGCACATAAAGAAATTTTATTGCACTTGTCCTCACAAACCAGGTTCTGGTTGTTTAGAAGCCAGGCAATATGTGGATCTAGAGGGGTTGGGTAGGAAGGTAGAGATTCCTAACACTTTCAGGTGGTATGTGCAAATGTCATCATGTTTTGTTTATACGGAAAGCTTAAAATCTAGAGATCACACAACAAGAATAAAGTGTAAAAATAAAGATTGAGGAAATAGGTTTCCCAAACTATACGTCATCAAGCTGTTGACTTCATTGTCATGAGATGCAAGAAAAGTGAGAAACAGAATGCATCAGAAAGCAGGATAAGACAAATTGATGGAGGACTGGTTATCCCATTGTCATTATACCCATTGATCCAAGTGCATCTTTTAGTCAAGGAGGTACATACACAGCAGACAGGTCAGGACCTGAAGAAATACACAGTCTGCATTTCTTGTAGATATTCCCTAAACATTTGCTACTGACCACTTTCACAAGCAGGTAGCTACATAAATCAACCGATGGTTGAAATTGATACAGCAGATCTTTTCTCTCAGTTGATTTCTGGGATTGCTCTGTGTTCCACTGACAAACTGTTGATCTTACCTGCCGTCTATATTTTGCAGTATGTAGGTATGTTGTCAGAAATCCCCCCACAGTGCTTTGACAGCCAATGCACTTGAACTAGAAAAGTGGATATAAAAGAGGGTAAGTTGCACCATCTCTGTTTACCTAGGAAAGTTGGAATCCATGTTTCAACCCACTTTGGTGATATGGGAGAAGAATACTCACCATGAATATTAAAGGAAATAGCTAAACTGTTGAGTTTGTTGTTGGTTTTGCCTTTTTTTTTTTTTTTTACAGAAAAATGTTGCCATTTCCTAATAAAAACAGTATTAATAATTTAATATTTTCTGATCATTCCCCCATATTCTTTAATGATGCAAACAAAAAAAAACCATTGTCCAATGGAGACATTAAAAATTAAAGCCAGTTGGATTTTATCAGTAGCATCATTCTAACTACCCTCACATGTCATATGCATTGCAGAAATTCAGGGAAACATGGAAGGACCAGCATGGGTTGATGAGAAAGGGTCATGCTTTAAGAGGTATTTAGGTACTTAGTGGGATTCTTAAGGTTCCCATTTTCTTGCTAAGGGTGATGTACAATAAAGTGTTTCTTTCTGGAAGAATGTAGCCAGTAATACAAAAGGAACTTCAAAAAATTAACATAAAATAGAATTACTATTACTGTCTGTCATTAGCGTCTGTTCCTAGGAGAAGAAAGGATGCAGTGAACCTCTTATCTTCAAATATATTTTTGAAGTCCAAGGAAAATACTCCACAATTTGCAAGTCAACAGAAGACCTCAAAAAAAGACAGGCACTAGAAATAGTAATAAATTGAGATTGAGTAGCGTCCACGTGAAATGATTGCCCCTGCATTATATCCAGTGTCAATAAGCAAGTGAATCTGCTTGTTACATCATTTCTTGGAAACAAATATAATTTTGGAGATGAGACCAGAATACATAGAGAAACAACATTAGGCCCGTTATTGTCTTTCAAGGAAATGCAACTGTATTCCTTTCAATCAACCCAATGGTTGCAATTCACGTTCCTCTGCAGTTTCTTAAGAGCTCTCCTTTGCAAAAATCTGTACTTCATATGCGGGACAGACAGACAATTTATAGTGGCAGAGCTACAAAACTCAAGAAGACATGGATGAATACACAGAAACATGTTTAAGCAGATACTTAATGCTACTGTAATTCCCTGAGGTTTCAAGTCCGCATTTAGCACATTTACAATTTGCCCTAGAAAGTGGGCATTCATGTATCTTATTCAAAGGGAACGAGCATGTAAATTACATTGTATGGCTGACATGAAATACAACCTTCTTAACAGTTGATTTTGTTTCCCTAGGTGAAAAGAACTGTGTCAATTTTATGGAGAAGAATTTTTTTTTTTTTTTTTTTTTACTGAAACATATCTGCATTATGAAACAAAATATTTCAGTCTGCCAACTCATCTCCAAGGTGCAAAACCAGTAAACAGCTGTCCCCTCTTGGAAGTAAAATAGGCTTATTTATTCTTACCCATCAAAATTAGCCAAAACATTAACAAAAGTGACATCACCATTGAAAGAATTTCCATTCCAATGAAGCTATATACTCAGAAAGATTTTTTTTTTCTTTTCCAGAAGATCTAGGTGGGTTTTTTTAATATCAGATTACATGTCTTTGCTTTTGAACATTTTCACAGATTGAAGGAGAAAACTAACAAAAAATTTGACTGAAAAGGATTATGGCAGTAAACAGGGCTTGATGCATTGATTACAAACTCTGGAACACATTATGCCTTCTATTTTATTGCATTTTGTTTCATGGCCTTAAAATAAAACTGTTCCCTGTGCTTGGAAGGTTTATGTTAATGTTGGGGAAAAAAAAAATAAAAGGGTAAAAAAAGCCACAGGCAGTTTTCTCCTATATGCTTTTTATAGTAAAATCTACTGCGAATTTGGGACTGTTTATATCTTTTTGCCTGCTGTGTCAGGTTAAAAAAAAAAAAATCCATGCAATATGAAGTATTAGAAATGGTATCAGCACTCTCTGAATTAGCAAACAAAATCATGTATGTTATATTGTCTGTGGGTAATACTACCACACTGTAAAGATACTGCTGACTTGAGATTTCTATGCAGCTACCAGACTTCCACCAGATATAAGCAAAAACTGAATGTCATGCCATATGTGAAAAACATTACAATATCTGTTTAGAAGCAAGATACAGGCTGAGAGGTACACCCAAGTAGAGAATGCTTTGTCAATCCCAAAACAGTCACTTTACTTACAGTAAAGATTTCTTCCCTAATAAAAGAGGGCCTTTTGAAAGGTTCCTCTCCTCATTAAATGCATATTTATGTTTATGGTACAGCTACTCCTAAATGCCATAAGTGTTATAAGGTGCACAATTGTAAAGAAAAACTAGTTAGAAGTATCTGTGTGAATCTGGCAGCATGAGCTGTTTTGAGTTGGAGAAGGTGGCATAAAATAGGGCCTGTGGAAAAAAAAAAAAAAAAAAAAAGCCAGCATCTTAAATAACATAAAATAAATAACTGGAAAAAAAATAAGGAAAAGGAATACAAAATAAATAATTAAATAAATAAGAGGCTAAGAAACCTAAAACCTTGTAATTTTGCTCCTTGACATTTGTGAGGCACAGGAAATTGTTGCAGTCAGTAAGATTGTTGTAGAAGCCAAGGTGGAATATAAAAACATTTTAAGTTATAGACATAAACTACAAAACTTGCTCATAATATTTTGGAGCTGAATATGACTTCTGCTAGAGACAAGTGGGTTTAAGAACTGAATCTTTTACCATCCAAATGGTGAGGGTTTTTAATAGTTGTGCAAGTGTACAGTGCAGTCACTTCTCAAGATATCTTTGCTTCTGGAGCACATTTCATTACACTCTGTCATATATTCGGGTAACACAAAAATGAAAAGTTGGCTAAAATTTTCTTCTAAACGTCATGATCTTTACTTTCACAAAGCTTTCCTTTGGTATTGGACTAGGTATAAAAAATAAGGAAGGCTCACTGGATAGTGCTTCTACTTGGCATAATTCTTCCTTTCTCTTTTATCTAATTGTCCTTAAGATAATAAGGTTGTTAACTTCATCAAGGCAATAGTTGTGCTTATTACCTTGAGAGGTAGGGCAAAATAGGGAAACGATTACCGAGACTACCATTTCACTGAGGGTAAACTGCTCTTCTCACAAGAGAAATAAGTTTTCAGGATGATTAGATAGCTTTTAACAGCTTTCCACAAGTGCAGGAAATAGGAGGCTTTCCATTATTTACAAATTCAGAAACTGATGAGAAGGTTCCACTCTCCAGCCTGATCTCCTATATTATCAAAGCAGGAAGTTTCTCATTAATCCCTTTAACTTTGACTAAAAGATGTTTTTAAGGCAAAGACTCATAGCTAAAAACTGCAAACACTTCTAGATGTAAGATTTGGAATCATAAAATAATAGAATCATTTAGGTTGGAAAAGACCATTAAGATATTAATCCCAACCATTAACCCAGCACTGCCAAGTCCACCATTAACCAAGTCCCTAAGTGCCTTATCTTTTAAATGCCTCCAGGGATGGTGATTCCACCAGTTCCCCTAAGAAGCCTCTTACAATGCTTGATAACCCTTTCAGTGAAGAAATTTTTCCTAATATCCCCTGGCAGAACTTGAGGCCATTTCCTCTTGTTCTGTACCTTGTTACTTGAGAGAAGACACTGACATCCACCTCTCTAAAACCTCCTTTCACAGAATTTTTGAGAGCAAGAAGGTCTCCCCCGAGCCTCATTTTCTCCATACTAAACAACTCCAGTTCTCTCAGCCACTCCTCACAGGACATGTTCCCTAGATCCCAAGTGCATTCTCTTCTCTGCACATGCTCAAGTGTCTTTCTTACAGTGAAGAGCCCAAAACTGTACACAGTACTCAAGGTGCCAGTGCCAAGTACAGGAGGACAATCACTTCCCTAGTCCTGCTGGCCACACCACACTATTTCTGACACAAGCCAAGA
>JANIJG010020522.1:95746-110237 GCA_024611175.1 Megaceryle torquata
CTGTGTGGGCTGCCCTGGGTGACCCTGCTGTGGCAGGGGGGTTGGACTCGATCTCCAGAGGTCCCTTCCAACCCCAACCATCCTATGGTTCTAATCCTGTTGATACACAGTTCTGATGTGTGGAAAACATTTCCCTGCTCTTGTTAATTATTTCAGCTGCAGAAGAAAACACCTAAATATATACATACACACACCTCTACAGAAAAAAACCACAACATTCCCCCTCCAGTGACAACTGTCTTTGACTGAAATGTAGCATCCAAGTGATTCTTTACATTCAAATAGATAATACACACTATGTGGCCAAAAACTCAGCTATTCTGACACTGGTTGGTTTTGTGCCTAATTAAAATTAACTAGGCACTTCAGCTCATAATTATATAAATACCTTCCATGCTGTACTCCCAGCCAATTTGGTTTTAATCATAAAAACACAAGAGAAGTGTGAATGATGGGGAAAGAACTCCCCGGAGGGGCAACTCTATTTCTAAATTCAGTATTCTCCATATACTGAATATTTCCATCAATGTTTTTCTTGCCATGTAATCACCTCCCAGTAGAACAATTAAAAAGAGATTTTTTTTTTTTTAATTTTTTTTTTTAATCCCTGGACTTTGCTTGCTTTCCACTCCATCACAAGGGTAAAAGCATGCATGCCTTATTCACCCGAGTCTCAGCTGGGAAGTCTCTCACAAGACAGACAGGATTTAGCAGTATGCTGTCTTTCTAGCATCCAGAACAAGGAGTTCAGAGCAAGAATTCAGTCTTCCTGGGCCAGTGAGGCAGGCAAGCAAGTTGTGTAGGGGGCTCAAGTGCAATCACTCCCCTTCCTGTACTGACATCAGATGCAAAAGCAGAAACACTGGCTGCTTTGGAGCAAAAGCTCAAGCTTCAAAATAAGGTGACCTGTGCAGCAGCACATTTCCATTCCCTGGAACGAAGGGGGCAGGGAAGACAACAGCAGAGCTGCAGCACTGCAGGAAACCACACAGAGTAAATTGGTTAAAAATAGAGGGGTTTTTGTCGTGGTGTCAGCTATGTGTTTCATTCACAAGTCAGGCCTCTGGGATAGCTGCTGCACAAACCCAGAAACGCGAGAGTCATCAAGCGTGGCTCTGCCATCACCGCCTCTGCAAGCCCTCGGTTGCCTCCCAACCCTTCGCAGATGTGCCTTCTGCTACCCACCAGGTGAGGGTCACTGCCTCTGCCTGCTCCTGCACAGAACAACAAAACCACCGGCCTCAGAGTATCTTCCCCATGGCTGATCAACAGTGGAGCAGCCGCCTCTCTGGGAAAGGGCCTTCAAACATCTGTGCTGACTGCACCACTTGCACCACTCTTGGAGGAAGAGGAGGAACTCTGCTTCACCTCCAATCAGCCAGCAACAGAATGACCCAAGAACTGTTTTGGCAGGTAAACTTCTGATCTATGTAAGCCAGCTACCTATATCAATTAGTTTTAATTACATCCAGTGTAGAAGACCTGCAAACACAAGGTTTATCTGCAGCTTTGTTTCCTGTAAGAAATTCTCATTTCTCCTGGCAAGAGCTGAGCTGAATCACAACACAAGTAATGCACCGCCAGTAAAAATAAATATTGTTTTCTAAGTGCATCCAGGTATGTTCAGAGTTGATTAGGAGTAGAATAATCAAACAAACATCAATATTTAAGACAGTAGAAGGGCTTGAACATTCTAGAGATGCTTTACCAAAAAGATAAAAAAATAGAAATCCACATATTACCTTTGGCAGCAATCCCTTTCTAAACCAGAAAACCATAGCCCAACACATCCTCCCTCCAGCCCTCAAAGCTCTTCCTCACAGGGCGTCAAGGGTGAAGAAAGATTTACACTGAATTTTCCTCCATTCTTTCCACTTCTACCATCTGCAGTCTTGTCCATACCTTGCTGCTGGTTTAAACCAGCTGTACTCCTTTTAATATCTCCAAGTAGCAGTACACACCATTTCTTGGAAAGCCTCACAACCTCCTGAACTCGTTACTCGCCTTTTCAGTTTGGCTCTTATCCAGTGAAGTTTTTATTTACTTTTTTTTTTTTATCAAATATTTAATTAATTTGAGATTAATCTCTAAAAGCAGCTGAAAAAATATCAGGCTTTGCAAATCAATCATATCCCCAGTTACCCACTCTGCAGCCCCCTGGTTCCTAGCAGGACCTCAGCACTGCGAATGTATTTGGGTCTCATTAGCTTACCAAGTCAACATCATCTCCCTTCCAGTAGCCCAGGCTACTTTAAAGAGATAAAAATAAGCACTTCTTGCATCTCAGTGAGAACATACTGGGCTGAAGGTGAGGGTGAATACAAAGAGAAGTGCCAGAAGGTGCCCTTTTCAGAGTGACTTTAATTTCCTACACAAACCCCAGTGGTGAGCCCTGCTGTACGCAACTAAAATTGAAGTTACAGTAAAACTCACCTGGGCCAGTGCAGGAAGAAGGAAAGTACAGACTGGGGCAGGTAAGAAATTGTTTGGACAAGTCTCTAAACGGGTAAAAACAGAAAGTTCAGTGGCACTACATAGTTTTACAGCATTTTAGACTCTGGCCCTCAACTTTGGTTGAGTACCACCTGCTAAAGGAGGAGACCACAATCAGGAGACTTGAAACTGGGCATTTTCCTCAGGTACCCACTGAGACGGCACCGGCTGAACCGAGGCAAAGCCAGTAACCACCAGTGGCACCAAATCACCGCTCTGGAAGCCAGGGTAAAAATTCACAGAGCTACTGCTTTCAATTCTCTTATTAACTAGTACAGCAATTTATTCTTGTGAATAATGAACCTTAGCACTGGTGTTTTATAAACATATCCCCAAAGAGTCATAATTTACCTCTAGCTGTCCCACAGCAGTTGCTGATAAATGGGCCATGTTGCCAAAGGAGGTGTAAAACTACAAGTAGTTTGGGTCTCTTACAGTAACTACTACCTAGCTGCCTATATCAATTGAGAGAGCGAGCACATTATATAAGGAGATTAGACCACGTCATATTTACAACTTCAGCGTCCCCAGTGAGAGAAGCCACTCAGCTGTTACTGTCAGTGCCTTCTTCAAACAGGAACCCTGCTGACAAGATGATGAATTCAGAACATCATTGCCAATTAATGATTTGTAGGCAGAAGGGATTTCAATAGTTCCCATATGTTTGTGAGGGTAACTGGGATTTACATCACCTCTAATAAGAGACCATAGCCTGCTCTGTCCAGACGTGACACTACAGCTTGGAAAATGTCATCTTTGCAGGGGAAATTTTAATAAACAAAGCCAGGCTCTTCTGGCTTGAAGATGTTTCCCAAAGCACGGTCACTAATAACCTGCTTATGCTTCAGTGAAAGCAAGCAGGGGATGGCTACACCCAAGTGATTTACAAACCTAAGGTCAGAAGTTAGGTGGGTGTTTGACAAAGCTACAGCGCACAGAGCCAAAACCATCGTTGTGTCAGCCAGGAGCACAGAGTGCATTTCCTAAACACCAGTCAGGCTGTAGAAAAAAAACCAAAACCAAACCATCTACAGGCACACGGGACCTTTCCTGGCGTTACTTATTCTGCTTATAGGCTGTGAAATTTAACTGCACCATCCTAGAAAAAAATAATCTTATGCTTATGAATATATTAATATCCAAACCAGAAAGCATTTTACTGACACGGGGCATCATCAGGAGCTCCATACGCACTGAATGCAGACCTCCTGCACGGCCTAAGGCTGAATGTCTCCTATCGACTGGGCGTTTCAGAGCCAGCTAGCAGGAAATGCTTGGCACAGTGACCTGGGTTAAACATGGGACATCCAAATGGGGTCCTCAAACCGTCTTTGCCATAGGCACATCCCATTGATTTGGCGATGGAATTTAGGGCTTTCCTACAAACAAAAATTATGGGCTTTAACAGCTCTAGAGCAATTGAAGTGATAAAACTCCTGCCAAGGGTGCAGGCTGGAGGTGAAGTACGAGTGTAGTTTATGTGGGTAAGTCTTATAACAGAGGGGCAAGTGTACAGTGCTAGAAACCATCTTTACACTTCCAAACTTCACAGTCCTACCCAACAGTCAGAAATTGCAGGGCCAGACTCTGTCTTCTCAACTACGAAAAATCAATTGAAAAAAACCCCACAGCCCAACATGGAAAGCACAAGCCTCAAATCACTGAGGTCTATTGCAGCACTACCAGAGATCCAACTGCTCTACAGGGACTGCAAGTTCTTCAAAGACAGTCTTGGGTTTCTAGCTTAAACCAGTCTGGTAATTTTGGTTTGAGGTTTTTTGGTGCTTTGGGTTTTGCTTGGTTTTGAGATCTTTGAGTGCTTCAAAATATCCCATGCTGCTCATCTGATTTGAAAGGTGACTAATGGATGTACCTCTTTCCTCCAAAAATTCTTACAGGTGACTGAAGTCAGTGTCTAGACATAGCACTCAACCAGTGCATGTTATTCTGGGAGATGGTATTTTTAGCCATAATGAAGCAGGTCCTTGTTGATCTATCTGACCCACGTCCCTCATCTGTGACAGTCGATTTTCTCAGCTTGGGCTGATGTTGATTCTAGCTCCCCAGCATCAAACATCAAGTCCAACTTTTCTTCCCACCTAAATGGAAGTACCACTGTGTCAGTGATGGATCCTTACCTACATTGTCTGACCTTTAGCTACCTTTAATGGCCCAGAAGAACCAAGTCAGATTTTGCACTGTTAACTACACCTTCAGAAAAAACAAAAGAGACTATCCTGATCAAAGAGTCACTCTACATGCTGTTTACTAGAGGTTTCTTCAAAAGTAAACATACCTGCATCTTCGCTCCAAGTCAATCTTTGAAGAAACTTGAACTAGGTAATCTTCAGGGGCCCAGTGTGTGACTGAGGACTAAAGGATCAAGGCCACAGTGTGCTTTGGATACGCACCGATCTATCCTTCACACCAACACTACAAACACCAGTAACGAGCGTCTGGAGTGAGGGCAAGAGACGATGCCACACTGACTTTGGCTGGAGCAGAATCCCTCTGCCTTCACCACAGTTTATCTATTCCTAGGCTGCTGGAAATACAGGGCAATTAAGATGGGACTGATGACCAACGTATCATAATTTTACAAAAAGCAAACTGTATTAAAATATTTTTTTCTTTCCAATTCTTTGTCCAAACAAGTTTTAGGATACCTTCTGCATACCTACAACAGAAGGGCAAGTTTTATCAACAAGAATGTAATACAGCAAAACAAAGTGAGATTATACACTCTTATGAGGATGCTGCACTTCTTTATATACATGTACTTTTATCTAGATCATACTTATGAAAAAAAAAAAGTCTTCTTTTTTAGGTTTTGAGCTTCAGATACTCTTGCACAGGCCCCGAAGAATCAGGAGACCTACACTAGGCCAGCAACTCGGGAACCTCAGCCAGCTACTTGTGCGAAAACATCAGCACATATGGAAGTATTTTTATCAGTGGGACTTTAGGTTTATCTCTGAACAGCTGAGCAGCTTTGTATTAAATGATTTACCAGAGAGGAAAATCAATCAACTCACAACACATCAAATTCCCACCCCCCAAGTGATAAGGAGAGAAAAACATACTTCTTTGAATACAAAACCATAACACATCTTGCATAGGGAAATTAACTTCAAACGCTCCCTAGTACAGTCCAGAAAAAAAGAAATCAAGCTTCTAAAATTCATAAGGAAAACCTGATATCGAGGAAACAAAAAAATGTCAAGCTTTAAATAACAGATAAGACTGCAATCGTCTCACGGACCCAACAGTACAGTGCTCCAAAGGTAACAGGGGTGTGACATTCTCCTTGTCCAGGGCCCTGTAAGCACCAGAAGGACCTGTACATAGGTGTCAACTCCTACCACATCCAGCCAAGGCCCCTCTCTCCATGCTGTCACATTCAGAGGACCTCTGTGGAAGTGAGAACCCAACCCACCTCTGTCAGTTCAATCAGGCATTGAAGGACACAGGAAGGAAGACTGCACATCAGCCAGCAGCCTCAGCACGACACCCTCCCTGCAGACCCTTACCTTGGCAGGTGTTGTTCTTCTCCTCGTACCCCGCCTTGCATAAGCACTTCCCGATGGGCACCAGCCACTCCCCCTCAGCGCTGCAGTGCATCTTCGGTGCCTCATCGGTCACCGAGTGGTTGACGCAGACGCCCGACACCTCCAGCAGCTGCGAGGAATCTGCCCCCGTGATGGTGTCAGGAAAGCGGGCCAGGTTGCGGATCACCGAGGGGCATTTCTTGTAGTACACGCGCACGGAGACCAGGGCGATGCAGGCCCCCACATCCTGGAAAGCGAGGTAAAATCCCTTTTTTGTCAGGGGCCCGACATCTCTCACCTCCGTGTTCAGCTTCATAACTCTGTCGCCAAGGTCCAACTCTGTGAAGCTCTCATCAGCAGCAATGGTATCGATCTTGATGTACTGGTTTTCTTTGATGTTCCTCCCATCTTCATCATCTGATTCGAAATAATACATGTTAAAAGTCTCTTTGCAAGTCCCGAGTCCTCCTGGAAGGCTGTTACAGTCCCTCAGGGTGAATTTGAGCTCAATGAAGATGCGGGACGCCCCTTCATTAGAGATCCAGCTGGTCAGAAGCCAGTTGTTCTGATTCTGTTCCATTACCTTGCATACTTGGTATGTGTGTATCGGAGCGTAGTTTTCATCCACCTCACCAATTTCTTCCCACTGTATCAAAAGGAAAAGTATTACTTTATTAAAACGTTACAGTTTACACAAAATCTTTCCCATCTAAGAGCACCTTGAGCTTCAGAAGGACTTTCAGGGGGGGAAGTGTTTTAAAAGGGTAAGTTTTCCATACTGGAGGCTTGATACATTTCTGAAAAAGTCAGATAAAAGACCCTTTAGAACTATAAAAGGATGCTGGTTAAGACCTTTTGTTTCAGACATTTCAGTAGTGGGAAAACATACCGCTGGGGTTGTCCACTAGTACTTTGTACTAGTACAAAACAAAAGCAGGTGGGGCCGTGAGGTGGCCTTTTCCAATGCATCCACATAGAAGGAAAAAAAAAAAAAGGGCTATTTACAGTCCACGTGTCCCTGCTCTCCCAGGTTCCTTTCTACCACATCCTCAAATCACTGCCCAATGCAATGAGGATGACCACGTTTCTCCAAAGTATTCTCCCCACCAAACAGCCTGCTGGAAAAACAGCAGAGTGATAGAAGAAATAAATGGGCTGTTGCTCTCCCAGAGTGTGCAAATCAGAGGAGTTCCTGCTCGTGCAAAGAGAGGATTACTTCCAATAAAGGTTACCAGGATCTGTAAACCTGGAGCTGTTTGTGCGATACGCAGGTTTTTAAGCAAAGCTCCACATGACTTTTCACAGCAGTTTGTAGGAATTGTAGCAACTGTTTTTTCTCCATTTTATTTTCACCACACTCTGAAGTGCATCACTTGAAATAAATGCTTTTTCCTGACCCAGCACACCCCAGCCAGTAGCACCACAACAGTGCCTACAATAGATACACAACATCAATGTTTCCTCTGCTTTTGACAACTGTAGCATCACATTAAGACATTAACCCACCTAAGGACAGCAAAGAACTCAAGAGAACCAGTGATGGTTTCACTTCTGTTTTCTTCTACTTTTGACCTGCTCATTTGCAAGGGCTTAATTCCCAAAGCCTCCTCCACCCTATCTACCCAGCATTGCTGTCCACATCCAGCCACAGCTGCAGAGGCAGCACAAAGCCAGTATAAAGAGCATAATTTCAAGGTGCTCTGGTCCAAGGCAGTAACTATATTCCATACCACATCTCTTCTAAAGCCAAATGCCAGTTTTCTTCACTGGAAATGCAGCCTGAGATGAAGCTGAGAGCCTTCTCAACCCAGATGGCATTGCTGCAGAGCCGACAGGCTACACTCCCAGAGTCAACATAATGATGAAGTTTTTTTAAGGCAAATGCTATTCTTAAGTTTTCAATTGAAATGTCAGCCACAAGTGGCACGAAGACATAACCTGATGCTCCAGTCCAAAATGAGTTATAAATGCCATCAGCATAAACACATTTCCTCTCCTCCCTGACCCGGGACATGAAGTGGGGACTCCTGCAATTTCAGCAAGCCATGCCCACCGCAGTGCACAGAGTTCTTTGTTCCACCAGTATTCCAAGTGAGGAACCTAACCTGAGGAGATTTTTGTTATAATAAGCAGTATTTTAATTTCTAATCCCTTTTTATGTCCCTGGTCTTAAACAGGCCACGACCTTACTGTGATTAACATGCACTTGTTACTTCGCCCTCCTTGGTAGTGCCACAGAGTTAGGTGGAGAAAGGCCTGCAGCAAAAGCCAGGGCAGATCTGTGCAGGACTCCTGCTGAACTTTGGAGGGATGCAATAAACAAGTAGAGAGAGCAGAGCCACTGAAAAGACAGACAGGAAAAGTCTGCAGGATAGCACCAGCCTGCAACTAGCTCCTCTATGGTCCAGTAAACAGGGTGGCTTTAGATATGTGAAACTAAAAAGCAGAAAAGCACCATTCTTCAGCTACTGTGGTTAATTTAAGTGCTAAAGGCTTCCAAGTGGATTTGTTTAACATGACACTATATAAACATGAAGGTTTGTAGGCTTTTTTTTAATCACTGTAGTGATTCTCCTTTTGATGAAAGGGGTAGGTATCCCTCCTCTCCCCTCCGACCCAGGCAGAGGACCCTCCCAGTCAGTCCAGGGGACAGGTAAGCACATCCCAATACAACCCAGGAAATACATTTATGACCTTAAACCTTTGCTTTCAGTGGCTGAAGGTCAGAGGATCACTCGAACAATCACACACATCAGCCTGCAGATGTGGAGAAGCATTAACCTCCAACAGCAGGTGATGAAAAGCATTTGAGGGCTGGAAATTGCTCAGCCCAGTTTCAGCAGGTGGGGATGTGTTTGAGGGCTGGAAATTGCTCAGCCCAGTTTCAGCAGGTGGGGATGCGTACGGATGGCCACAAGGTACGCACCGTAACTCCATACATCATTTAGGGAGCATCTATTGTGTACTTGTTTCAGTGAATTGACTTTTTCAGCAACAGTGATGTTGTAGTAATATTAACTTGAGGGCCTATTGAAAAACATCACTCCTCTCTTTCAGTACTCGCTTGAAAGCCCAAGCCATCGTGCTCTCCAGTTAGGAAGTTAAGCTTGTTTCCATCACTGCTCCAGGAGCTGTGTTAGTGGGAGGGAGTATGAAGAAAGCTCATTTGTTCAAAAACTAAATCTAGTGATTGTAATGGCTGCTTCCATGAGCTGAGAGCACTGCACACCGGGAAGAGGAGGGTCCAACACCAACACACCAACCGAGCTAATCTCAGCTGCAAGAAATGGCACATGACCTAACATCTCAGGCTTCAGGATGTGCTGCATTTCCAGCACCGCACCCCGGATTGGAGCCAGTCCTGCCATCACCACCTGCCATCAAACCTAAAGCAATCAGCAGAGAGCAAGAGGAAAGGGAGGTGCTAATGAGCAAAGGCTGCTTATCTCTGTATAATCCTCAAGGGAAAGCCAACCAGATTTTATCGGAGCAGCCACACTATTGTGCGAAATCTCTGCTCTGTCATTTAATCCGATCTTCCTCTCTCCTATCTGCATGTCTGAGTGCACCATTTCTTTCTCTTCAGGCAGGTTTGCCTCCCCCAGAGACTGCAGGCAGCCTGCCATGCTGCTGCTGCTTTCACACCCCTCCACGACAAGGGGATGGGGGTAAGAGACCCCGAACCTTCTGCCTGGTCCCAATTTTCCAATCACTACGGACCTCAGACAAGTATTTCAACCTCAGACAAGTATTTCAACCGGCAAAGGAATACAAACTAGAGGATGAAAGGCAGCATCTTATGGTTAATGAAAAAGAAAACTCCCTCCATTAAAGAGACAGCATCTAGCTGAAAATATTGGCAAGAAAAAAAATTGAGTACAAATGAAAATTTGTGTAATATTATAAATCCTCTCTGCAGCACGCATTTTTGAGATATAAATCAGCTCCATCTGCAAGATTATAACAAAAATGCAACCATTAACTCAGTGCTACGTTTTCTCTATGTCTTTAATAGCCCTACGAAGGAAAACACAAATGCATTGCAATGCCCTGATGTTAAATCATTTATAGAAGGCCTATTTCTGAATCAGAAATTTCCAGTACGCTACTGCCGGCGAGTTAACAGAAGCTAAAGATTGCACTCAGCTCCATCAATAGGAAGCATGCAATTCATGCAGGCTGTTTGCCTATGGAAAGGCCAAAGATATCACACATCTAACTAAAAATACGAGAGACAAAAAAGCATTCCATGGAGCAGCCTTGGGTTAAACGGACAATTGTAAAACACATTCACAGCTGTCTGCGGGATTCCAGGACTGCAGTTTGCTACCACGGCACAGCAAAATACTGACAGCAGGGATGAAAATTCCAGAGCTTTTGTTTATTTGGTTTTGGGAAGTTTTTTGCAAGGAGTATTTTTGTTATTGGTCTCCACTAACTTGCTCCCCTCTTTAGCTACCACTAAAGAGGTGGTAATTTCAACCTCTCTCCTAATTCCACACATCTGAGCACTGCTGAAAGAGAAATTAGGTGTTTAGCAAAATCCTAAGAGTCTTAGGAAGAGCTTAAAACAGTAAGCTAAAGGGTTCCTAAGACTTAACCTGGAACTTCCCAGCAGGGTGAGAGAGCCTGGAACAGGCTGCCCAGAGAGGCTGGGGAGTCTCCTTCTCTGGAGACTTTCCAACCCCCCTGGACATGTTCCTGTGCAAACTGCTCTAGGTCAACCTGCTTCAGCAGGGGGCTTGGACTCGATCTCCAGAGGTCCTTTCAAGTCCCTATCATTCCGTGATTCTGTGACCCTCTCCATCCAAGGACTGTGCAACCTGCCCCTGTTCCCACTACCAGTTTCACAGACTCCCTGGGTACAGGAAGCATCAATCCTCTCTCATTTCATTTTCCACCCCACCACGTGGAGCTCTGCAATATAAACATATTAACTCGGGTATCTGCTGGCACAAAGAGGTAAAACTGGAAAAGGATTTATGCATTTTTCACCTTTTTTCTTTTGGAGAAAGGCAAGCCTGGAACAGATCTCTGATCCCAGGCACTGAATGTGTGGAATACTCCACACGCTCTGCCCCCAGAGGAGGGTGATTTTACCCCCAAATCCTGCTGTCAGACCCAGCACGAGCACACACTGGTGCAGAGGTGAGCGTGGCACGGGGCTATGCAATCAATCCCTATGCCAAGTTAAAAGGGAGGCTTGGCCACCCTGCCAGACAGACCAGCCTAGCATTCAGCTCTGTTCTATTTATCCTGCCTTTCATCCTGGTAATATTTGGGCAGTCTCTTCGATTTCCTTTTATGCAGCTGATGTTAAGACCTGTCTGTCAATCAATAGCCTCCAGCTCAGCTCCATCCACACACACATTCCCTCCCACTACTCAACTTTCTCACAACCTGCTTCTTCCCTCTTTTTGCTGCTCTCTTCCCATCACAAAGCCCAAAATCTTGGTTGCTTTCTCTTTTTTTTTTTTTTTTAGCTGCCTGCCAGCTTTCCACCTGCTCTTGTATTACCAAGTTAATGCAAATAATAAGCAGGCTCTTCTCTGCAGAGTTTCAGTGACTTCAGCGAGGTCACGTAAGGCTAAATCTCCAGTGAAAGCCAGGCAGAGCACTATGCATCTTTTTTTTTTTTTCTGCACTGCAGAAGGTTTTGCAGGGCTGTGTTAGCTGTAAAATAAGGTTGACTGTGTCATCATCTTGCCAGTTGCAAAACGCCACTTACACCAGTCCCAAAATTCAACTACTTCAAAGCCTGCCACCAGCTGGTTTTATCAGCTCCCCCTGCGATTCACGGCATCGCTCGGATTTTCAGCTCCAGAGCCCTACGATTAGAGTCCTTGCTTTTGTTGGGGGTGTTTTGGTCTTCATTAAAAGAAAAAGGGGGTTGCTTGCTCAAAAAACAAGAGCACAAAATAGAAAGTATCCAAAAAACCACCTTATCTGTACAGCCCTCTCTAAAGTGATGCTTGACCTCAGGGCTGGCAGGAGCAAACCAGTTCTGGTTTGAATGCTGGCACTGGCATGAGGTGTAGATACAACCTATGTGACCTATTGATCATGGCAGAGTCCACCAGCACCTGATGGAGCAATTGGGGAGCTTGGTCCCCTCTTAGAGCAAACAATGATCCAAACTACTCTCAAGCAGAACAAAACTGCAGCAACCTGACACAATGTGGCGAGTTCGCAAGTCTGCTCTTCCCGACGGAGCAGCAGTGCCAGGAACATGGCAAGCAGCTCAACTCCCAGGAGAAATGGTGCCCCCTACACAGCACCTCCACGCAGAATAGGAGGCAAAGTGGCCTTGCCCAGCTCTCTTCCACCACTGGACTGTGTTTTAAACAGAGGTCTTACTCGCTGGGCCAGCCCTGAGACATCCCCGCTCCTGCCCTGTACCAACCAGACAGCAGAAGGACACCAACCACAGCCACGTGACTTCTTCCAGTAAATCACAAATTTTAAATAAAACATAACCAGGAAAGCAAAGCAGTTCATGTACTTGGATCAAGTTAGGAAAGGAGGGGAGAGGACAGAAAAAAAAATCATCAGTAAAGGGGAGAACAGTGATTTTGACAGCCTCCCAAACCACATGCTCACCATCTTCTCTTCCCAAATTGAAACAGTAGAGAGCAGAAAAAGAAATTAATATGAAAACTGTTCTAGAACTAATTAGTTCTTTCAACCTCAGACACACTTTTTTAAAGTTCAGCTACCAAAATAGAACAAAAACAACCACCCAACCCTTATTACTTGTACAGACAAACTTTCCTTTGACCAGCATCCACTTTGGAAATGCAAAAGGTGAAGAGGTTCCTACACAGCCTCAGTCTGTTTTGGGGAGGTTGGAGTTCATTTTAAGGGCAGGAAAGGAAACTGCAGTGAGTTCAAAACCAATAATATTTGCCCCAGTGTTTATTAAAACCTTTAAATACCAGCAGTTAAATACCAGTTGTAACTGCCCGGGATATGACAATTTCCATATATTTGATACTCCCCCCACCCCAAGGCTCAAGCCTCATTTGGGTGGCAATTTTACAACCAAGACATTTATACATACAGACATCTATTCCTACTGACAGCAGTTACTAGTCATGCAAAAAAACCATAATAGATAAGAGACAGAGGATAGAGAAGATCTGATTAATCTCCCTACTCAGGCAGAAATCTGGTCTAATGAAATTAATTCAAAAAGCTGATTTTCCAAAGACGGAACTTAACTTTTTTTTTTTTCCCCTGATCGTTTGGCACATTCCCCCCAATTTGTCCACCTAGGAAAATAAATAAAAACAAATTAAAATGCCACAACCTTTGGTCTACATTTCTCATTTTACTACTGGATTGCAGCTTTCTGCTGTTTCTTACAATGCCACTCTCTTCTGGCCACTGAGCTGCACAGTCCACTTAACACACAGCCTCAGAATATCCCGAAGTTAATTACCTGAAGTAAATGTGAGTTTCCTCACTCGTTACAGGAGATTTCCCAGCCAGAAGCTAAGGATCATTTTTTTTCATAAACTAAAACATAAGTAGGAGAAGTAAATTGGAAAGAAGAATGAACTAGAAGTTTAAAGCATCTTTGAGACATACCCTATCTGACATGGGGACCTTTTTCTCCATCTCTGTTACTGACCAAACACGTATTCCCTGCTGTCCCACACGTGACACTTGCCTAGCAGAACACAGATTTTAAAAGTTCTCTCCCTTCCCCACTTCCCTCACACCCCAAATTTAAAGAACAATTTCTCACCACAGCAACACTAAAGGAACTGCCCAACTGGTGCTTCTGAACCATCTCTTCCATCGTGTGGGTAGCAAAGATGTTAAGATGATAAAAATGGCCTCGCTCCATGTTAAGGGCTACTCAGCACTGCATCAAGATTTAACAAGGCTCAATTTCACTCGATGCCGAGGTTTTATGTACTGCTTTGCACTGTGACAGAGGACAGGTGAGGGATTAGTGAAGATGGGGAATGAATACGGTTTCATCCCCACCATAAAAAATAACTACACTGGAAATGAGTTGAGCGAATGTTCACAGCACCATCATGCTCAGCTCAACTCCATTGCTGCCAATTGCACACTCCCAATACTCAGAACAACTCAGCAGCAGCAATCGGCTTAAAAAACAAACAACAAAACAAAACCAACCAAACAAAACAAACAAACAAAAAACAAAACACCAAACAACCCCAAAACAGCAAAACAAAAAACCCACCAGTTTTTACAAGTGAGAAGTTAAGCATCTGGGTGGATACTTCTGTATCTTACAGTGTTTTGGATCTTTTCATCTCCCTCCAAGTCAAGCTTTCAAACTCCTGTGTGCAACCAGGACTGCTAGAAATCCTCCTCCTCCGTGAAGTATCACAGAACGGTAGGGGTTGGAAGGGACCTCTGGAGATCATCGAGTCCAACCCCCCTGCCACAGCAGGGTCACCCAGGGCAGCCCA
>JANIJG010020522.1:117380-141039 GCA_024611175.1 Megaceryle torquata
ATCAGAGTAAAGGACTTCTTCCTAACATCCAACCGAAATCTCCCCTGCCTGAGTTTAACACCATTGCCCCTTGTCCTGTCACCACCTGCCCTTAGAAAAAGCCCCTCCCCAGCTTTCATGTAGGCCCTCTTCAGAAACTGGATGGCCACAATAACATCTCCCTGAAGCCTTCTCTCCTCCAAGCTGAAGAGACCCAACTGCTTCAGCATGTCCTCATAGGAGGAGGTGCTTCAGCCCTCTGATCATCTTTGGGTTAATTTTAGATGTCCTGTACATACCTGTAAAGTTCGCAAGAAGAGGCATAACAAGATCTATTGACTGAGAACTGAAGTTTGACCAATTCAGGTTAAAAGACAGTCTTACAACAAGGACAGCCTGTTGTTGGCACAAGCTACAAAGAGGTATGGTAGACTCACCATAAGAGGAAGACTAAATTCAAGAAGTCTCTCTCCAGAAGATGCACTGCAGGTCCAGTCAAGGTTATAGAGCTGTTGCAAGGACACCTGAACAAGTCTCTACACCATATGTACACCCCAGGAGATTCAACTACGTCATGTTAACAGACCCACCCTCCTTAAATCCTATGAAGGATTTCTGCTACTTTCAGTTCACATATTGGCAAATCTGCTCTTATTTTGAAATCACAGAATGGTGGGGGTTTAAAGAACTAGCAAATACTATAATATTGTGCTTTTTCCAATTGATTGTTTTACTCCACTAGCAAGGAAACTGTAACTCCATAAGAAACAGCATGTCCGGAATGTCAATGATTTGCAATTAACATATTTGAACAGCAGGGAGTTGCCCAACTTTCTTAATATCATTTTGATTACTTATGTATTTACTACAACATGGGAGAAAACTCGTTCAATTCTCAGATTTAAAACTGCACAGAGCAGGGAAGAAAGGAAATTTCTCAAGAAATAGCTTTGGTCACAGCATTGTGTTTGAAAAAATTGTTTTCACTCGATTTTCTTTCTTTGCTGTTTTATTTTTGAACACACGAAACAAAGGTTAGAAAAGGAGGAAGGGGGCAGTCTGTTTATTAAAAACAATCAGGACTCTACTAACTTCGGCTCATTCCCAGTTCAAGAAAACACAGGACACCTATGGCACTGGCACCCACTTTGGGTCTCAGCTGCTTGCTTTATCCTCGATCAATGAGGACAGGCTGTGGTCCTCCAGCAGGGACAGATGCACCAGGGAATTCATCTGGGAAAAGCCCTTCCCATACAAAAAAAGCTCAACACAGATTCTGGCTTCCACCAAAGCCACTGCAGCACCGGGAGAGGTGCACAGGGACTTCTGCACACCCCCTCCAGCGAGGTCAGCCTCTGCACGCGGCAGTGCTGGGGGAAAACACCCCGGGTTAGCACTGAAGGAGCCAACTCTGCAAGCAGAAAACCTCGGGAGTAGCACTGTGCTCCAAAGGGGCAGGGAAGAGCAGTCCAAAAGGTTCACTTGGGACAGCAGTTTCAAACAAAATAGCCTTGCAAGAATCAAGCAAGGGCTGCTTAAGATTCCCTGCTTTCTCTCCCAACACCTTCGCAGCAAAAGCCTTTTACAAACACGATACAGGCAGCATCATAACCAAGTCCCCTGGGGGCTAAAGACATTTGCCAGCTCAATACACTTATACAGCTCTAAGAAACAGGTTCTGCCAGGCTTAGTTACTGGGACTCCAAAGGACACCGCAGCTCCTGCCTGTCCACATGGAGACCACCCCTCTGAGTTAAATACACCAGACTGAATAAGCAGCATTCTGAAACTGGATATACAGGGTTTGGGAAGCTGAGCTTACAGCCTGTGTAATCGGCACACATATTCAATTATCATTAAAATTAATAAGTAGGACAACAACCAAATCCCCTGACAGGTTTTGATTATCTCAGTCTGGATATTTATCAGAATTACTCTGACACAGAGTCATCAGGCTCTGGCTGACAGGCACAAGTCGCTCCTCAGCCCACTGCAGTTTCCTTTGCACAGGAAGTATCACGACATCCAACATCAGGGAAAGAAAAGTACCACCCAAGCACCACCCAAGCAAGGGGACAGATAGCTGAAACTGTGCAGAAAGGTTTCATTTGCCCTGTAATCCACTTCCAAATGAGCCATTCGTTTCATTCCTGTTCAGCAGCTGTACTGTACCTCACTGTAACCCTGCAGCAGAGCAACTGCAGCCACTGCTTTAGCAGGAGGGCTCTGCTCTGTCTTCTACCCAGCACCATGCAGCCATGACTGCAACTCATTATTTTCTGATCATCTGTAAAGACATCCATAGTGACTGGCGTAACTAGCAATTCTTTTCTAAACCTTAGCGGTTTTAGGTTGGTTTTCCCAGCACTAGAACCAAAATCACCAGGGCTTTGCCCAGCTACTGTATTAATCAATACCCGTATTTTTAAGGATGTAAAATAAACTCCAGAATTAGCAGAGACACAAAAAGCTTACAGCCACTGAAGTTAACTGTGCAGGAACATTCAGCTATTCAATCTGGCATCAAAATAAAGCAAAGGGTAAATCAAAAGGAGATTGTGTAATGAAGTGACTTTATCTCACAGGATTATACTTGCGCTTATGATTTTAATTGTGTAGTCTAGAAGGATTTGCAACAAACTGAATAATCTCATGTTATTGTAATGATTTGTAATCACAACACTGGCTGTGATTTACAGGCTTACTATACATTTGCATTGCAATCAACTGAAGCATCCAGTGCATGCCCTACAATTTGTAACAGCACTTAAATCTATGTCTTGCAAGGAGCTCCAACAGCTGCCCAGTCCAACAGTTTGGAGATTTGAAACCAAGGCAAAGCTCTCAAGTGCGAGTCTTCACAATTTTTGAAGAAAATAAAGGTAAAATAAAATTGATCAACCCCCAGATTTATGAACAGAAGACCAAAGTCCTCATTTTTGCTGTCCTTTACTGTTGACTGAACCAAAAGCAAGCGTACAGAGCAGATGTTATTTTGATGGCCCTCAACTTCAAGTGACAAACTTCAGGAATAACCCACAGTCTCCAGCAGGAAACCAGGAGAATCACATCAGTGCTGTAACAGCACTTTACAGGCTGAATATGCAAAAAGAACCCACCCTCTAAATCAATACATAAAAATGTCAGGGTCCCAATGAAAAAGGCTGCCAGCAGAGGCAGGTGATAGTTTTTATATAACAATTAGAGGTAAAAAGAGCAAGTCCAAGTCCTTCTTTTCAGAAGCAGACAACTTTCCTACCCCACTTGGTATCTGCTGGACACAGCTGGGTCTTAGGGATACCAGCTCAGCAGGACTGCTCCTTACCAGCACCACATCTGCATCACAAAGAAACTCAAGCACCTAAAAATATCAATTAATTCTGAAAGACCACTTTCAATAAGGAAAACTTTTAATTTAAAGTCCTATCAGCACCTGCTCTCCCATCCTGCCCTGCCCTCACTCACCAGTTCCTGGTCTAGCTCACAACTAAAGGCAAGGGAGGAGAGGGGCTGACTTGGACAAGAATAACACCAAGTCTCCAGCTCCTCCTCACAACCGGAACAGAACTGCAAATGGATTAATGGTGGATGCGAACATCTCAAATCACATTAAGAAATACTCTGCACTATCTTCTCCTGCCAACTGCATCTTCTGCACAGCATTACAGACTGCCAATATTATGGGAAGAATCATTGCTGTTATAGGAAGACCTTCCAAGACGAGGTCACTTGCCCCAAAATATTTTTGCTGAAGTCAAATGAGAATTTTTGCAGCCAAAAGGCTCAGTCCTTCCCTCGCTTCAGAGCTAAAAGTTCTCATCTTTGATACTGCAGGAGAGCATCCCAAGGAGGGCAATTATCCACTGAAAGCACACCTTCTACAAGCTTCTGGTTTATCTTATTTCAGCACTGTAACAGATCTACAGGACACTATTTTCTGTGTTTCAATAATCGAAGCACAGGCTTATGAAGTGAAACCAGGCTTTGGGAATGGGCATTTTTTTCTAACAATTTAAACACATCTGCTTAAAATAGAATAATTGGATTTTTTTTTTCTACTGTTCATTTTGTTAAATCAAGATTTTAATATAATCAAAGCAGTGGCCTGGCACTTGCTGGAATAATGAAACAAAAAAGGCATAAGCAAGAATACACAAGTTAAATGCTTATCAGAGCATTTTGGCAAGGACCGGGTATCTAATAATACTTTCCTTCCTGGAAAGCAACAAAAGGAGGCAAATCAAGGGCTATGCTGGGGGTGTTTCAGCCTGGTCTGACAGATGCAGTTTTTAGACAGTCATGAGCATTCTCTACTCCCCACCATCACCAGCCCTCTCCTGGGAGCTGCCCCAGAGCTGCACAGCTCAGCAGGCAATTCCTTGTCTTCCTCCTCCTCCATCAACATGCTGATGCACAGCCCCCTTGTGCTGTGAACTTGCTCCCTACCAACCCCCAGGGCCCGATCCTGCCTCCCATGCAGCTAGCTCACGACTCATCATGCATTATTCCTTACTAAGATCTCTAAGATCATACAAGGGTAGGTGAGGACCAAACTAACATGCAAGTGTCAGTCGCTCCTAACTCTAAATCGCTACTACATCACTGATGTGTTTTCAGTAAACTGTCTTGAGGTAGAAATAAGAAATTTCCCATTACACATGGAAGAAATAATTGCTCTCTATCCTAAATGCTCACAACTCCCCACAGGACAGCAGGGTCTTTACTTTTTTGAAGGTTTTGGGATGTTCTTTTCCCCCTGACAACAACGCTTTGACCAGGCAGGGGAAGCAGCAGCCAAATCATGTTCTGCGGTGCTTTTATATTCCCTGTTCAGCCCATGGGGTACAGACAATCGATCACAGCAGCCTGGTAGCATACAGTGTCACAGCTGTAACTCAGAAATGACTGATAGCCAAGTGTCACCCACGTTCCCTTCAACGGTGCTTCATCAGTCATGCTGGGAAGAGCCTAAGAGCTGGTGTGAGCAGCTACCACTTTTCTTCGGAGAAGAGTTAACACAACCCCTGACAGGATGTGTTTGCATCCATTTGTACTCCTGGTACTTAATCTTTGATCTGTTTTGCCACAGTATTTTCAATATTAAAACCGACAGACCTCATGATTACTGCCTGTTTTAGTCAAACACACTAAATCATATAGCTCAGCGTGCTTTTCCCCCCAAAATGAAAACGTCTTCAGATAAATTAAGACTATAAAAGCAAAATATTTTGAGGCAAAAAGAGCTTCCAACTAAATTACTGGCATTTTCTTTCAATAGTCCAAAACCCAATCTCATTCTCTCCTTCCATATGTGCACGTAGCCTTCAGCAACTGAAAACCACCCTGGATCTGTGGCCAGGAGAAGCAAACAGAGAACACGATGCCATCATTTGGGGGTTTTAAAAATCCAGAACCACTCCCATCAGTAACTTGGAAAGTGGATGAAAGTTTGATGTAACAGTCCTAGATGTTCAGCTGCTAAACTATTTCTTGAATACGTCAGGACTTTGCAGTAAAACAGCAGTCAGTCAAAAAGGTTTTAAGCTAGGGGATGAGTCTGCAAAAAAAAGCCCTCTACTTTTTATTGTCTTCATTCCCTGTACAATATACAAGGCAACCACTGGTCATGAGGACAAAACAGCAGGTCCCATCAACACTATTTTCAGGAACTTTGCATTTAAAATTTCCTCCTCCTAGGCAAACCTATCACGTGTTTCCCTTTCTGAAGTTAGGATTCACTTCATTTCATGGGGTTTTTTGAGTTGGCTTTCCTGAAGAACATGAAAAGAAAACAGGATTGAATTCTTGAATTCACTTATACAAAGAAGCCATTAAACTGAATAAAATATATGCTGTCAAATGGGGCAACAGCAAGGTCTATGTATTTAAAGTCTTACAAAAGGATTATGCAATTAAGCAATAAGTAACCTACAGCAGTAAATAATATACTACAAAAGTTCATCAGCGTAGCCTAGAAAATCCTAATACATGTTTTATAAACCCTGGGCTGGTGCATATACATTCTGCAGGGTAATGGTTTACTCTGCAAAGTTTTAGACTTGCCATGACAGCACCACATTTATACATTTTAATTGTACTGCTCCTGTTGGACAGCACTAGTTCTGAAACTGGCACACAAGTAACAGGGAAAACAATGGTTTTAGAAGATAAAGCTCTTCAAAGCTTTTTTATCCCTAAATGCAATTCCTAGACATTAGAGGAGAAAAAAGAAAAAAAAAAAACCACCTTTTTAGCATGAAAGGAGATTATTGTTTGTCCAATGAGCTTGTGTGGAGGAATCTAATGCTGCAAATGTATCTACAAAATGATACACTGAAGGATCAACCTTCATTTTTTTTCTGCGGTGGATTTTCAAGACCAGGATAGTAATGTATTATTCCAGTAATGCAGCTGTAGCCAAGATAAAGATTTGCTTTGTTCTTAATCTTACTAGTATTAATTTATTTTACAGTACCTTAGAGTACTCTAGGCATTTTAGATCTCCTTTAATAAGACCTACACCCTGCCAGATGCTGCTCCCAAATAAAGGCTTGATTCACGTCGACAGCGGACAAACCGAACCTCTCGGCAGCCAGCTGAGAGGACGAAGTTTAAAGAGCATTCTCAAATGGAGAGAGATTTCACCTCACGTGGGAATGAAGCTATAAGAAAGGAGATAAATAAAATGGTGAGACTTTTAACCAGAACTGTTGCCCACCATGAGGTAACTCTGGTTTAGAAGCAGGTACATACTATAGCTAATAAGTTGCAGGTACCAGAGGAGTGGATCTTAAATATGGAGTATTGAATAACAGCAATGTGGTTTTTAAGCAGGGCAAGGTAAGAGAGCTCAGAAACAGATCTCACCCTAGACAGAGGCAGGACAAGCTTGCAGACACAGCAGGGCTTCAGATGTAGGGCTGGAAAAAGCCAAAACTGATCACCTGGTTTGTTCCTCTGGAAGAGGTGAGCTCTGCTTGCCCGAAGAATCAGAGATGATGGGCTGACCTGCTGTCAGACCTCCTGTGAAGGAAACCCCACATCCACCCCAAAGATGCACCTGTAGAAAGTACTTCCCATCAAGTTCAAACTGAACCAGCTTAGATGAAATAAGTCCCATTTTTCTTGACCTTGCCCTGCAAACCTGGGCAAGAGGTTATTCCTTTCTCTCTGCATCCCTCAGGGTGGCTGTGGGCCACTGCAATACTTTATGCTACGCCAACTCCATCAGCCTTTCCACACAAGACATGTTTCTCCATTGCAGAGCTGATCTCTTTAGATTTTGATTGATATATTTGATCGATATATTTGATCTCTATGAAACAAATGCAGCTCTACAAGCACTGGCAAGGCCACCAACCCACCAGGAAGATTCACCAATTTGAACAGTAGTCATCTGGCTGATTTCAGTTTTTATGGCAGTGCCTCTACTCCCATTAACTCCAGCATCTTGAGTCCCACTCTGGGGCTTTCAGAGTTTGAAACATGAACTCAGCACCGCTTTAAAACAGAGTTTAATTCAATTACCACAAGAGTCCTGCACAGCTACATTATTAACCTCTGGTGTCTTTTCAGACCCACAGCTCAAGCTCTTTTGTTATAATTATGCTATACATTACAAGTATGCATGAATCACTCTGGCACACTGAACCAGGCAGCATAACCAAAAGAAAATACATCATCATGGCCCCATGGGATATGAGCAAAAATAACCACATAAGCACATGAAGAACCAGGGCAAGGGTCACAGAGGACAGAAGTTTAGGTACGTACAGAAGCTGCATCGCACCTTAAGGAATCCTAGTGAAAAACAACCCCCCCCGTGTATTTCAACTCTACTGAACTCAATGTCATCCCACAAATTATTCAAGTAAAATTCCTGCATTCTGTATGTAACAGAAAATTTTAAGTACTGCTTTGGTTTGGGTTACTCAGTTTATTTCAAATGCTTAGGTGAGTAGCATGTTTCTTACTAACCTGTGCATGTACAAAAGCACGTTCACGCAAACAAAGTGGCCAAACTTCAGGTTTTTAGGGTGTCATTCTTTCACCTACTCAGGTATTACTTCCATCACGCTCCCTGCTGCAGCACGAATCGCGTTCTTGCCATGATATGTGCTGGTTTTGGCTGGGATAGAGTTAATTTTCTTCACAGTAACTTGCACAGGGCTGTATTTTTGGATTTGTGCTGAAAGCAGCATCGATAACACTGAGATGTTATCAACGTTATCAAGTCAAGGCCTTTTCTGCTTCTCACGCTGTACCGTCAGCAAGTAGGCTGGAGGTGCCTGAGAAGGTGTGAGGGGACACAGCTGGGACAGCTGACCCCAACTGACCAGAGGGATATCTCAGACCACAGGACATCAGACTGTAAAAAGCCAGGGGAATTAGAAGGAAGGGGAGTCATCCAGAACGATGGTGTTTTGTCTTCCCAAGGAATCATTAAGAATGATGGAGCCCTGCTTTCCTGGAGATGGCTGAACACCTGCCTGCCCATGAGAAGTGGTGAATGAACTCCTTGTTTTGCTTTGCTTGCACGCACAACATTTGCTGCAGTTAACAGTCTTTATCTCAACCCACAAGTTTTCTCACTTCCACAATTCTCTCCCCCATCCCACCAGAGGGGAGTGAGCTTGGGGCTGTGTGATGCTTAGTTGCCATCTGAGGTTGAACTATGACAGTCCTTTCTGGCACCCAGTGTGGGGCTCAAAGGGTTCAAGGTAACTACAGATTTGATTGAAATGAGCAAGATTGAATTTATAGCTGTTTAGCTCGACAGACCTCTACGCTTGCCATGGGGCTTGCTTGCCTCACTGTGCAGGAGAGCCTAGTGCTCACAGTGGCCACTTCTTGCTTTCACTGCTGACCATCTTACTCTGCTGTGCCTGAGACCATTTTGATAAGAGCAGTGGTGATGCACCTGAGCCAGCCGATGGCCAGGGCATCACTGCTATTTCTGTGCCACT
The DNA here is from genome assembly GCA_024611175.1 of Megaceryle torquata. Taxonomy (NCBI): domain Eukaryota; kingdom Metazoa; phylum Chordata; class Aves; order Coraciiformes; family Cerylidae; genus Megaceryle; species Megaceryle torquata. Next base: position 126,326 of record JANIJG010020522.1, read on the forward strand.
GTGAGTCTGTCTCTACTGGGCAGGCTACAACTCTACTCAAGTCGACAGGACTGTGAGCTGTGGATGAGACCACACAGAAGCAGGACACCCCTAAGTGTCCATGGTCAAGAATAAGCCCATAGCAGGGTAGATACATCTCAAAGCAACTGTCTGTACTTCTGAAGGGACTGTGGCCAAGGATAAGGCACACACTAGAGAAGGGATACCTCAAAGCACCCGTGGCCATGGATAAATTCATGATGCAGCAGGTACACCTTAAAGCATCAGCAGCTGTGCATGAGGTTCTGCTGCAGCACCTCAAAGCTTGTGGCCACAGATAATCCCACAACAGAGCAGACACTTCTGAACGGACCCCAGGGGCAAGGCTATGCTGGAGCACAGGTATCTCTGAAGGCAGTGTGGTTCATGGAGGCAGCCACGCTGGAACACGCACACCTCAAAGGAACTGTGGCTGTGGATAAGTCTGTGCCACAGCAGGCATACCCTCGAGAAACTGTGGCCCACAGATAACGCTCCACTTGGAACAGGTACACCCCTAAGGGACTGCAGTCTGGGGGTGAGGCCAAGCCGGAGCAGGGGCAAGGAGAAGAGTTCACTGCAATGTTAAACCCTATGGCCTGGCCCAAAGGGACCAAGGGGTGGAGACTGTAGTGGAAATACCTTTAAACTTCTGTAACACTGAATTTGAGTTGTGTCAGAGGAATTACTGTAGCAGGAACCACCTGAACCAATGGAGGACAAGCCTTCCAAGAAGCAGTGCAAGTGCAACAGTGACCCAACCTAAGCTGGCTTTGGTGCCCAGTAACTACACCCAACACACCACCTCTCCTGTCCTGAGAGACAACTGCAAGGGATGGAGCCCAGAGACATGGACTAAAACTCAATGAACATTTGGGAACATTTTCTAGGAGTGGTCCATAGACTAAGGAAATTATATTTGTTATATTAAATAATGAGATGATGAGAAGGGGGGTGGTTAAGGATGATGTATTGGATACAGCAGGACCTGGGTATGATATAAATGGCATGGACTGAGGGCTGAGGAATATCCTAGCCAAAGCCAGCAGACAGTTGATCCTCACAGTAGCTTGTATGGGGGTATATTTGGATTTGTGCTGAAGACAGGGTTGGTAACAGATGTTTATGTAATTGCTGAGCAACACTTACACAGAACCAAGGACTTTTCTACTTAGACCACCCTGCCAGCGAGTAGGCTGGGGGTGCACAAAAAGCTTTGGGGACCCACAGCTGGAACAGCTGACTCCAGCTGACCAGAAGGATATCCCAGACCACATGACAGCTGGGGGAAGAGGAAAGGGGACATTCGGAGTTACTGCATTTGTCATCTCAAGCAATCATTACACATGATGCTGCTTTCCTGGAGATGGCTGAACACCCGCCTGTCAAAGGGAAACAGCAAATTAATTCCTTGTTTTGTTTGCTTGCACACACAGCTTTTGCTTCAGCTATTAAACTGTTTTTATCTCAACCCCCAAGTTTTCTCACTTTCTCCTTCCAATTCTCTCCCTCCATTCTCCCAGAGGGGAGTGAGCAAGGGGCTGTGTAGTGCTCAGTTGCCAGGTAGGGTGAAAACACGACAGCATAGCCCCCTGATTCCTCCTCTATCCTGGTCACAGCTGAGCAGCAGCATTTGCAGGGGAAAAAAAAAAAAAAAAGATTACAAAAAAAAAGCCACAGGCTGCCAAAAGTACTGCCCTGAAAATGCCAATTATAATCATAGCTACATGACACAGCTCAATGGTGCCAAGAATCCTCCTTCTCCTTTCACTACCCCCTATCCCTCTCCCTTTATTTTATTTTATTTCTGTCCCCGAGGGCAAACACTGCCTCCAATCCAGGATTCCTGTATGAAATCTCTATCTGGACTAAGATCGACAGAGAGCAACAAGAAGCTATTCACAAACCATGCTGAGTAATCTGAACCACTATTTTTAACTTCAAAGAGGCACCCTAGGGTACCTGTCCTGAAAAGAATGAGCCAGAAATGCTCCTTAAAATAAATAAAAAATAAAATCAAACCCACCAATGCCCTACATAAATGAAAAGCAACTTACAGTAACAATCTGGCTGAATTTAGCCCCCAAATTTCATTATTTGGTTTTCTTAACCACCAAAAGCAGGGACAATTGCTTTCCCTCTTGCTATTCACATGCAACAAGTCATCTAGCTCTCTCATTTTCTGCTATGAATAAAGAATTACGAACATCTCCACAGGACTGGGTTCCTTTAGTACATGTTTATTTTCCTGTCTGAGCCTAAAAACAAAATAATCCCAGCACATGGAGCCGTGCAATGAGCCACAGCACACAGCCAATAGCCCAAGAACCACAGAGGCTTTCCTATTCTGTGCTACAAGAAGGTCAGAGAAACCAGTGGGAGTTGGAGGAGATGGGAAAGGACCAGTTGCACAAAAGGAAAACAGGTGTGGGGCGCTCTGGTTTGGAGAGAAATAAAGTAGTTGTAAGCTGTAAAGAAGTTAGTGGTAAAATAAAACCCTGAAAGGAGGGAGGGTCTGAAACAAGTAAATCAGCACTATTATAGCCACTGAAACAAAAACTAGAATCACTGAATAAATCAAGCCAGCTAAAAGAAAGTATGTATTTTAATCAACAACTTTTCCATTATCTGGATATCTTCAGAAATGGCTGCAGTTTCACTTAGCCAGGCTAAATAAGACTGAATAGCAGAGCCTTACAGGGGGTTCTTTATTGCTTCTCCCCCTGCTATGGCTTTGTGGGGAGTCAAAACGTATCCCGCAGGGTCTCCTGCCAAATCAAGGGAGGAGAGAAGGCAGTGCAGCCTAGAAACACTGCCTGAGATGCCCCGGCTGTTTCTCTCACAGCACTCATCACTGTTCCTACTTCTGTGAACTTCCATGTGATAGAAATGTATGTTTAGCACTGGCGAGTGCTGTTCCTGTAGGGCAGGGCTAGTTGGTATCACAGCCATATGTAAAGCACTCATAAACCTGTCCAATGCGCCCAGTTTGGCACCCCAGGAATCAGTCTGGAGGCAGAAGACTTTGCAGACCTGCTGTACAATAAGCACAGGCTTCAACAAAGAAACGAGTGCTTTGGTTGATGTGCTTGGAGGGCTTCCTACTTCTTACACAGTCTCTGGTAATTCCAAGAAGCTCCTTCAGGTTAAAGCAAACTTACACAAGCTGCAAAGCAAAGTCCAAACTGTACCTTTGGTGTGCTGTAACAGGATCAATTCCTGACTCAAGCTGCAAAAGAGGCAGCACTTCCATGCTGACCATACTCACCCGGCAAGGAGAGAGTCTTTTTTCTGAGCTCCATGGCCACGTGGACCTCACAAGAACCTTGCTCCAACAGATATAACTGCAGGTTTAAGAGCCAACTGCACAACTGCTGCAGGCTGCTGAACCCACAGAGCCAGGGAAGGCCTCCTGGGGCAGCCAGGAAGTCAGGCTACCACGATTCAATAATCCTTCTGAGCAAAGCAGCAGAAGGAAGGAAGCACCTTCTCCTTGCACAACAGCCAGTTAGTTCTTCACACCAGGAGACATTGTTTGAGCTCCTGCTTGGCCACAGCATGTTTCAGTCCCATCATTTCATTTCCACTGTTCCTTCAACACTCCACATGAAGGAAGATGGGGATTCTTCTTAACTTCTGTGTAGCTGGGGGAAATGAAGGCCAGCCAAGCTGCAAGGGTACTGGACACTACTAAAACCAAGTACCTAACTAGAAAAAGCTATGCAGAGGCAACCCTTGGCTGAAATGCTCCTCAACCTGCCCCCAAATCTCATTACCCACCAGATGAGCTGGTGCACACCATTTAGCAGTGGACTGAGGTCTGATCTTGTGGAGACTAAAGCAGCAGCGCTTGGAATTAGACGTGAAACAGGTCTATCTCTCAGCCTAATCTAGCTCCACAGTGGAGGTTCAGTCTCCTCCCCATACACCGCTGCTTTCATTTCCCAAGTTAGATCACGTTTTACTGCCGTGTTCAGCAAAAATGAGGTGAGCAACAGGCTAAACAGTGCAGCTGGACCTCCCTTAAAGCTTTAAACAACAACAACAAAAATTACCATGGCACACAACTATCATAAAAACATAGACTACCTACAAAGGATGTGCCAAAAGCAAGTCCATTTGACTTGACCTCTTACCCTCATTGTTTTGGTGTTTTGTGGGTTTCTGCTTGTGAAGGGTTGTTTTATTTTAAATAAACGTGGAAATCTGTTTTCAAATCCTACCATCTTGAGCCTTTGTGACACGCAGGTAATTTCTCCCAAGCACTCCCATACAGCTACAAAGACTGAACACCTGCTTTCTTTAACAGCAGCTGCACTCCTGGTGCGATCTCCTTCTAGCAGATGTGGTTCTAGGAAAAATACTAAGTTTTCTTAAGATTCTTAATAAAAGTGGAAAAGCAGCAAATGAGAAGAGTTGAAGGCTGCTTCAAAAAACTAACTATCTTCAGTTAGAACTATATCACCACAGAAATTGCTCTCAAGTACTTGAGAAGTGCCTAAACTCTACAGGATATTGTTAATAACAATAATAAAATACCACGCATCAAAAAGCTTCCTTCAGCACACAGTCTGGATCTAGACATTGTAGTGTTACAGAGCAGCACGTATCACCACGTGTCTGCTCCTTTCCCTGAGAGGGGACCATGCAAACAGGTACACAGACCTTCCAAAATTTTCCCCAAGACATCCTGAGCCCACAAATATTTATGAGAATACCTCCAAAGCAGCTTGCATCTCTTTGAGCTCAATTAAAGCTCACTCCTCTTCCAAATTCAAAGCCTGAAGTGAGAGCTACTTAAAATATTTATACAAGGTAGACCTTTTAGAAAAAGTTAAGCAAACAGAGTATGACTGCAGCATAGATGATTGCAGAGCAGATTAGGCAGAGAAGTCTGGAAAGACATTTTTCAGTACCTGTACAATACTGAAAATACATTAGGCCAAAAGAAAGGGACAACTGGAATAACCTCCTGAATTTTTATGATGTCCCATGAAATGCAAAGAAGATTAAGAGATTTCTGGAAATTCAAAAACCATCTGCCTGATTAACTTTTTATTTGTGGAAGTTAATTTAAGGAACAATATCTCCCTGCTGAGTCCGTAACCATCAATTTGGCATTCCAGAGTGCACTTCCAGGTGCTGTTTCAAAACTGAGTTCTTAAATACAGAAAGGTCTCTCTAAATGAAAAGACACAGAGGCTTATGCATAGGATATTTAGCTTTCCATTTACTCACCTATACATACAGACTGCTGAACTCCTCAGGAATGGCTTTTTTTTTTTCCTGCTGATTTTCACAGAATCATAGAATGGAATATAGAACAGTTTGGGTTGGAAAGAACCTTAAAGATCATCCAGTTCCAACCCCCCTGCCATGGGCAGGGGCACCTCCTGCTAGAGCTAGTTGCTCAAAGCCCCATCCAACCTGGCCTTGAACACTTCCAGGGATGGGGCTTCCACCACCTCTCTGGGCAACCTGTGCCAGTGTCTCATCAACCTCACAGTAAAGGATATCTTTCTAACATCTAATCTAAATCTACCCTCTTTCAGTTTGAAACCATTACCCCTCACCCTGTCACTATGCCCTTTGACAAAAAGTCCCTCCCCATCTTCCCTGTAGGTTGCCCTTAAGTATGAGAAGGCTGCTGTAAGGTCTCCCTGGAGCCTTCCTGTAAGAATACTGGAATAAAAAGCAACTGTGTTTTATTGCATAGTAACAATATCAAGAGGTGTTCAAAAAGGAAAAAATCTTCCATTAACAAGTGGACATTGGGATCTCTATGGTGTGCTGTGGCACCAGCACATCTGGCACTGGTTATTCTGATGCACACACACGGGCAGCAAATTTATTTCTTGACTTTAAATCAATAGAATAAATCAACTACATCTTCAACTGAGAAGAAACTCAGTAGCTTTTATATCCCTGCCATAATCAGGGCCTGCAAACACGCAGCTCATTTGAGTGAGGCTGCCATTTCATCCACACAACACAGGGAAAGCTAGATGTCAGTTCACTGTGTATCACAGATATATATGCAGGGCTAGCTGCATTTTATATAAACATAGCCACTATTTTTATGACAATCCAGCTAAGTCCAAGACCACTCTGAATCCTGTTTCAGCTGGTGACTAAAACTATGACTAAAACCACACACTCCTGAGAGCTGCTCTGTTAGAGGGCTCAGTCGTGCAGCCTTTCTGTCTTGGGACACTTTCCCACCTCACACAGTGCTCACAACAGCCAGGAACCGACAGGAATACTCAGAACCCTGCAGAAGACAAGCTTTCAAGACCGTAACAAAGCTCTGTCACAGCACAGCATGGAGAATGTCCCAGCCAAAGCAAAGGCCACTGTCACAGCAACGACTGCTCGCACAGTGCAGCCTGGCCACGCAGGGGGGTATTAGTGCTGACTTAGTTCAGGTATGGAATTAGAAGGACAGGTTCTTTCAGTTCTCAGTATGTGCAGTGGTATGGGACAGAGGCTCTTCGAGGCGCTTAAAACTCAGCGCCTGTGCCAGTGTTATCAGCTCCCAGAATTTTATCACAAGCCTGAGAAGTATTTCTGAACAGCCCTGTTCATGTAAAACTAACAGCAATGCCCCAGATCCTGTGTTTCAGAATAAAACTTCCAGGACATTGTGTTGTACACTTACCCCAAAGGCTCAAGAAGGGAGCAAGAATTATATTTTAAAAAATAATAATAATTTAAATCATCTCATGGATTTTCTTGGTGAGGAGCAGAGTGAGAGGGCTGACCCATGATTATGTTTTTTAAATACTTGTGGCTGGCTCTACTGCATAAATAAATCAATTCCCCAGCCACACAGCTCCATTTTTCCAGTCAGAGCTTGTTGTTTTATTTATTCCCCCCCTCCATTGCTGACAAATCACTCCAGGGAGTTTTTAAACCCAGTAGTCTACTTTCCGAATGGAAACGATTAGTATAATTTGTGAAAGAGAAAGCAAACAACAGCAGAGACTTACCCCATTCTTCGGGTAGGCTATCCATCCTAGATCCCCCATTACTGTGCGTGAGTCCAGTAAATTCACTGAAAATGAGAAAAAAAACCCAGAAAAAACTGTTAAGCACCATGGATGGATCACAAACATCAGTAAATCTTTCCAGGTTTGGGTGACTATGGTTAACAGGCTGTTTATAATTAACCAAGGAAGCTGGGTTTTGTAAAGCAGAATAACAATGCAGTAACTCCTCTAAGAATGAGGTCATACGCTGAAAACAGTTTTATGTATGCATTACTTTATCCCTTTGAGATCTGCCACCGAGACCAAGTTGGAAATGGACTACAATTCTGTAAGATGCAGATCCTTCATGTTCTCGGGATCAAGTCTTTTGGGGGGGAATAAATATGTAACGCAGAGTGTGTGTGTTTCTGCGTACGCGCAAGCCGTAGACAGCCGTGCACATACGCTCGCAAACATCTACGCCTGTTTATACACATTTCTTCTAAGGTGGAATATGTTTTTAGCATAATCAGGCCTTTAAGACAAAAATGAAACAAGAAACAACATGCAGAGTTTTCTGATTACCATAAATTTAATTTTTAAATTATTTTATGTGCAAGTATTACATTATTACTTCTTATTCAGAATCTATTTTCTCCCTCTCCCACTTTTTTCCCCCCAAGTCTTTGACAACTTCATTTTAAGATATCCAAGGGATCTTCCTTCCTGCACACACACCCCCAAAAATAATTCTGAGCAGCTTTAAGTCACATAAGCAATCAATAAATTACATTATACAGGAAAAAAAAAAAAAACTATTCCCAAGCTTGTAACAGTTTACTCAGTATTTGAGGTGGGAAAAAAGTGTGAAGTAATTAAATCTGCACACACTTAGCTAAGAAAAATTATAGCAGCTTCTGGTGCTGAGCGTTCACCTCTGCACCCAGGGCTTTACATCTCTAAGTTAAAAGCTTGTCTCTGAATCAACAGCTGTCATCCAAAATCCCAACAGAGAGGGGCGACGGGCAGGCCGCGGGGCGACGGGCAGGCCGCGGGGCGACGGGCAGGCCGCATGCAAAAGTGTAACTGACACAAGTATCCTAAGTCTCACCCCTGGTACTCTATCAAGCTGCCTCTGCACAGCCAGACACACCAGTCCAACACCTCTGAGGCACATCAGACCCTTCCTCACACCAGCCCAGGTCTTCCCGCTGCAGGGCACCACAGGCTGCTGCCACTGGAGTACCTCAGATACTGGGATTACACGAGGTACAGAGGCATAGTAAGAAAACCCAGCAGCACCCTCTGCTAAAATGTGTGCTCCTTTGAAATCTTAGGGAATATTTAATAAACAAATTAAGATTAAAGAACAGATTTAGCTTGGGAAAAAAATAAAAGTTCTCCGAGTCAGTTTGGCCTTAATGATTGTATCGTACTGAAGGTTGACTGCTGCAGCCCCTTGTACACAAAGACAGCCCAAACCACAAAAAAAAAAAAAATGCTGAGGTAGAAAAAAGAAACCCAGTTCTCAGCCCTGGCATCACACATTTTGCTTAAAAAAAAAAAAACCTATTTGTCTATCTATATATTTTCACAACATATTCAAGTATTAATGCAGGCTGCTATCATCAGGCACAGAGATGGTCTGTCTGGTCAAGTACATTTTTGTGATGTTGAGCAAAAACATTTGGTAGCTCAGGGTTTTCATGCCTGGATTGCTTTCTCCTGCCAAAACAGACACCAGCTGGGAGCTGGCAGTGCTACCAAACTACAGGACATTGGTGGAAGCAATCAAGACAACCCCAAACAGTATTCACAGTAAGTGAACGTACAATTAGGTGGCTTTCCACCCCATGGTCTAAGCGAAGTAGGAATGCTGTTATCATCTAGCACTGGACGTGTCCCCAGCAATGCCCAGACTTTCCCATCCTGGAGTCCGCAGGCAAAATGCTCATGAATTTCTCCTGCTCCAGGTGAAGTTAAACACTAGTACCCAACTGCTCCTGAACCACTGTGAATGCTCCTTTTTTTTTTCTGGGATAAAAAGAATGATCTCAAAATATTCTTCAAAATAGAACACACACAAATAACACGTCCCATATTATAAGTGGGTACTATTTTAACAAGGAAGGGAGAGGAGAGTAGTTGCCAAAATGGCAGGTTGACTCAAATTCCCTCTACTACAATCACTATAATTAAACCGTGCAGAACAGTATATTCCTGTCGTACGTCGCAACGGATGCAAAACAAGTATTGATCTACATTGTACAACTTAATTAAAACTTGTCCTGGAGATGCTACTAATGAATGTAATTAGATGGTGTGTTTGATGCCACAAACTTCTTCCTGACATGCTAATTAAGGAAAAAAGCAGAAAGTGTGCTTTTATTTGAGTATCAGATGATAAAAAAAATGTGATACAACTAAATATTGTATTATCTTTCTATCAATGACAATTTTTAAATTGCTGTTATTAACTTCAATTTCAAAATAATTTTCTGCATATGAAAAGATAATACAACCCATTCAACTCTAACTCAAGTCAGTGGGAATTCTCCTACTGGTGAGTCAGCCAGCAGAGCTGAATACTAAATCTCCAGTTAAAAAAGAATCAATTCCTCCCTTACCTTAGTAGAATTCTGCATCGAGCAAATAAATAGGAGAGGCCAGGATGCACCTTTTGACAGGCAGCACCCAGTAACCCAAAATTCACATTCCAGGATGACAAAAAGCAACAAGTGACTTTCAGCTCTCCCTGTGCCTGGTCTGCTCTGGGGAGCAGAGGGGTTTCCAGCACAGCTCAGCCAGCTCTGAGGGGCTGCTAAGGCACAGCAGGGTCAACAGCTGCCCCATGAGCATCTTCCAAAATACTAATGCACTACATCAATCTGTTCCGAGGAACACGTTCAGCCAGCAGTTATTTTAGATTGCCTGCAAGCACCGAAATGTTTTGCTTTGAGAATCCCCATAATTCTGGTAATAAGAGAACTTGCTACTGCTCTCCTCCAACACGAGGTATCTGCATCATCACCATCAACACCCTCCCCGGTCATTTCCAGGCCAGTCCAGCCTCTAACCAGGCCAGAGCCCCAACATCCCCTCTCCAAGGGGGGTGGCTCCTCCCACAGCCCAGCTGGAAGAGCTCCCCATGCAGGGGACAGTGCTACGAGCCCTCCAAGCATGCCCACCCCACGAGCACTCTCACCAGCATGCCCACCCCTCGCTGTCAGAGGCGCCACCAACACATGCTCCCACTACACAAGTCCCTTACAGGTTCAGCACCACCTTTCTCCCCGCAACCTTCCAGTCCAGCAGGAGTATTATTTTGCTGAAATAGCTTTCATCACAAACCTACAGACTGGCTAAGGTGGGGAAAAAACAATGGGCAAATATCAGGTCAGATGGGTACCTGTAACACAGAGGAAACCATTTTAGCTGAGGCTTTATAAAAGGGCTACCACCCCAAGTAGATGCTTCCATAACTCAGTGTGGCTACCTGGGAACAAATTAAGCTTTTTTGCACCTGAATAAATTAAAAAACCAAAACAAAACAAAACAAAAAAAAAAAAACCTGAATTTCGTTTGACCCACAGCAAGGCACAGAAAGAGACTAGAGGTCTTCTCCAGAGCAGAACCAGTTCCTCCCCATCCAACCCGTGATGACCACCAGCAACCAAACACTCAGGTTACTGAAGGAGGTAATTCAGGAAAACATCCAACTAGATGTTTGGGGTATACTTCAAGAGGTCTAGTGCCAGCTCCTGTATAGCTTGGGACTCCTGGACTAGCTGCAGATACTCCACAGGCATAACCCAGAGCTGCACTGAGCAGCAGCTGGGGTGCAGGAGAGCCTACCTCACTGAAGAAATCTCTCCAGAAATCACTAGCAATTCTGCTTGGCCCATAAATCTTAAAAGCCTCCAAAATAACACAACTCATTTATTCCCACTTCCTTTCTGCTCAGCACCAGCTAGGTATGTCTCAGCTATCAAGCAAGAAACCTCAGAGCCCATAAGCACACACTTAGCACCTGTATCTTTGCCAGCAAATTTGGATGAGGCAAATACACACACTCAAAAATGTTTTCTGCTCATCTCCATCAGTGCATCCATCCCACAAGCCCTAATTATTTCTAATGCTCAGTCAAGGGGAACACAAAACCACACAGATCTATATCATCATTAACTTCCATGCCTTCAGGGTAGGATAAATGATGATTAAGTCTAAAGTCATACCACAGCTTTTCCTTTTTTTTTTTTTCTCCTTTTCTTTTTTTAATACAGAGTAATAGGCTGGGGAATTTGCACACACTCCTGTTCTCAGACAGGCTGGTTACTAGAGGTGAGCAATCAAGTTAGAATAGAACCAGACGGGATCTAAACCTGTGCTCTGAACTCTGGCTGGTGAACTAATGGTGGTTTTTTCACTCAGGAAAATCTGACAGGGAGACTGGATATGACTTTTTACTTAAATGTCCCCACCATGTTTCTAGAGCCGACATTTAGCAGCTGCACCATGGCCATGCAGGGACTGCGGCTGGAAGGAAGCTTGAGAAATGCCAGGGCTGATGGCTTTCAACACTGACCTAACCCAACATTGCTGCCCACACAGTGGAGCTCCCCACCTGACAGAGCCACACAGCAGCATTAGTTTGCCCAGGCAAAAGCAGGAGAGGTCTGTCATGATGGTAATGACGGTACAATGCCTGAAGAATCCACGGATTTGTTTTGGTCACACCATTGAATCAAGGTGGCTCCTCTGGCTCTGGTTCATAGAGCAGGAGCAGCTGGAGCAGCTTCGTTTTCTTCACTCCAATTTCAAATGAGGTAAAAAAAATTAAAAAAAAAAAATCAACCAACCAACAAAAAAATCTCCCACCAACTGGCCAAAACACTGAGCACTTCTGATCCTACCAGACACATGTTCTCCTGCCATTTCACTATCTAAGGATCTTCCAGATCTTTATTGCTCACGCCAGGGCAAAGTCTCCACAGGCATGCAAAAGATCAAACTCTTCTGGGTTGCCATGGTCTTTCAGTTGAATTCCAATAAATCCTTACACTGTGGAGTGGTCCTGCTCTTCAGTAGCACCATCTGCAAGCTAAGCCTTTCCATAGGGCACACTCTACCAAAGTTTATTGTGACAAATGACTCTAGAACCAGCAAAATTGTCAGGATAGCAAAAGCTGAAGGAGTTTATGCCATGAAGCTGTAAAGCCATAGAAATCTTTTTTTGTTGTTTCACAGAAATACATCTAAAGCAGGAGGGATAGAACAACCTCCGTGACCAAATCAATACCCTGTAACTAGAGTTTCCATCACAAAAGCAGGAGTAAAGAAATCTCCCTTAAAGCCTGCATAAATATTTCAAAAGATCACATGATTTCTAAAGTAGCACATTTTCAAACAATAACATTTGAATCAAAATGCTTTGTTTTAAACAACTGAAGCAAAACTCTGGTTTAATACCTTGTTACAAATTGAACAGGAAGATGAATGTTGTTTTGGGTAGTCTGAATCCAATGAACCCATATGAAAAAAAGGTGTAAATCAAGTGCTCCTACACCCTCCTCAAGGCTCCTCCTGCAGCTCCTGGGCCCCTCTGCTCAGCACTCCACAGGACGCAGCCACCCATGGAAAGGTCAGAGCTACACTGAGGTAGCCCCAGCTCTGACCCAACACTCATAGCTTGTAAGAGCAACTACATTTAAAACACTTGTGAGAAACCTCTCGTGAGAATACCCACACACTGTCAATTAAGCACAAGGTGAAACACTCTGCTGGGTGGGAGTCAAGGTGCATGACAAGAGGCGACAGCAGCGCATTGCACCGAAGCCTCACCAGGTGGTGTCCTGAAGAGCGTCACAGGCTTTCCAACAAGCTTCAGGCCTCTGTTCTCCTCCTCTTTCCCTCTGCCCAAGGCAGGGAGTGTAGCTGCCAAACAGATCATCACCAGCAGAGCTAGTTTCTCCCCACACTGCATACCTCCCCTCATCCTTCCTCCTGCGCTCCCGGACTTCACAGCACTACCAAGACACTGACTGCAGAGGACTCTTCATCATCATGAGTCAAAGTTTTCCTGCTTCATAAATCTTCGCTGGTTTTATTGCAGTATTGTTGCCATTCGTTTTCCAACTGTTTTCCCTGTTGTGCCAAGTATTTCTTCAAAAAGTATAAATCCAAGGCGCTCCAACAAGTGACAGTCAAAAATAATCCAAGAAAGCAAAAACAAATAAAAATAAAAACCTCTTGAAGGAAATCAAAGTCATCAGGGAGCAGATGTTTTTTATTAATTAGCTACACTGAGTTGGGACAAAACACACACAGGCAAGAACCTCTGAAACATTTCCATCAGTGGAAAGAAGCTACAGCAGAGTGCAAGCTGTAGCAGTACCTATTATTTATAGCCCACTGGAGGAAGAAAGTAAACGCTACTTAATGAACTCACAAACTAATATTAACTGCAGGTTTATATTTTATTATGTTGGCTTCATTCTGCTCCAAGTTTTCTCATGATTCCCTTTTACAGCAAGAGCCAAAACATTAGAACCTGCATCACAGATTCAGAGGATTCTAAGGCCAGATGGACAAGTGCAATCACAACATCAGCCAGAGAATTTTACCCAGTAATTTCTCAATTACATCTAATTTGTTTGAACACACTGTTTATGAGGAGCGTGATACTGCCCTTTAACAATGTTCTTTGAGTTGGCTGCACTTTTTCCCCAAAGGCAGAGCACCAGGGAGTAGAACCCAAAGCTCACTTTGATAACCAGGCCCACTAAAACAAACATGAAACTGCAGATTTTTTCCTTACAAGGACTTGCGCTCCAGACAAGAGGCAGCGGTTTGTTCTTCCCGCCATACGTAATTCAACAGCAGAAGTGGTCAGGAGATTATTAGCTTGACACCAAAGTCCCTGGAAACTTAAAAACTCCAGTACGATTTGCCTTCTTTTTCCCCCCCACCAAAATCACTGTTTAATTTAAAAGGATTTATTCACCATACAGAAAGTCAGTAAAATGCTTCCAGTCTCACTCGTAAGATCCCCTGGAAACAACACTGTACCAACACAACAGCAGATCTCTGACCTGGCTGTAGCACAAATCTCCTGGGGAAACCATCTGGGAAAGGATGACCATGCCATTAAGAATGAAAAAGAAGCTTCCACTGAAGGCAATATACAACCAGCACCTCCAACCAGCAGCCTGACCACCAGCCTGCGTGACGAAATAAAATACCAGTGCTTCCTGCAGACCCAGGACTCCAACCACTGCAAGCCACTGAAGGAGGCAGACAGTTCCTTCAAAACCCTACTTAGAGCAAGCACCTCATTAAGCACACACAAAGTCAAGCCCTAAAATTCCAACAGCTTCCCAAAGCAATCAAAATATCTGCTGGTAGTGCTGAGACAATCTCACCTTCTTCCCTAAATCACAGCATTACCAACTTGGGCATTACCAACTAGGTCTCCATTCCTAAAGGTTATCCTAAAAGACATGGAGACCAAATACTGTTAGGCATGTAACTTAACAAAAAGAAAGAAACTTGGCACAGGCACACCCCCAGAGCTGTCAAGGCTGTCAGCTTTCACCACCAATGGACTTGCAAAACCTCACTGTCCAGCACCAATAACGCCTTCCTGTTGACAATGACGACTACTCTGCTGCCACCAACTTCACCCAAGTAGGGAAAAAAAAACCAAAAAACACACACAAACAAGGAACT
>JANIJG010020523.1:0-14841 GCA_024611175.1 Megaceryle torquata
CCGTGCGAGGCCAGTTGCTTGTCTTGGTCTGTTAAACGTTTGAAAGAAAGATTTAAGATGTTTTGGCATTAGTTGTGTTTTTTTTTTTTTTTTTTTTTTTTTTTTTTTTTTTTACAGCACAAATTGCCTGGACGTACAGAGATCAGCTGGAAACCAGATGGCAAACTCTTAGCTCTTGGCAATGAAGATGGGTATGTTTCTCTTATAGGTCAAGGCTGTTTTAGGAGCTGATCCTGACTAGAATTACTGCAGTGAAGCACAAGTACTTCTTGTTTCCCTAGTTTGTTTAAGTTCTTCCACTGCCAGTGTATTTGAATTGTGGTAAATTGCTTGCTGTTATTTGGATTAGCTGCTCTTTGCACGGAGGATCCACATCGTGATGTTAAAATTATTTTTTTTAAGGGTCCACTCATGGTTGAAATGCACCTTGCTAGTGAACTAAATGAGGGGTTGAGTTGAATCCAGAAAAGAAAATCTTCTTTAGTTAACTCTATTTCATGTTCTGTTACTCTTCTCATGCAGATTAACAACAACAACAAAAAAAATCCTATTTTTGCTGACTAGTGGAATTCTTACAGTGTTGTTCTTATATTTCAGCTCAATTGAAATATTTCAGGCGCCAAACTTGATATTGCTCTGCACTATCCAGCAGCATCATAAACTGATTAATGCTGTTCGTTGGCATCATGAGCACGGGAGCCAGCCAGAGCTGAGTTACTTGATAGCTTCAGGCTCAATCAATGCCACTATTTATGTGCATAACCTGAAGAGTGTCGTAGGTAACAATTTGTAGATTATATTCCAAGTCTTGACATCTTGTTATGGTTTACTCTGGGTTTGTCTTTCTTGCTGTACTTGATCCTTTTCCTTTTTATTTCAGAGAGCCCTTCAGAAAGTCCTTTGACCATAACAGAGCCTTTTCGAACTCTGGCTGGGCACACAGCTAAAATCACAAGCCTTTCTTGGAGCCCCCACCATGAAGGAAGGCTGGTGTCTGCTTGCTATGATGGCACTGCACAGGTATTGCTCTACAGCCAATCAAAAATGTATTTCTTTTAGTTTCAAATCCTCTATTCTGCAGTGTTCTAGAACCAAGCTGACCAAACAGCAAAGCTGCTTCTGTGAAATGAGTTGTTAACTACTGCAGATTTATCCTTGTAACAGTCTCCTTATTCTGGATACCTGATATGCAGGTATCCATATGTTTTTGTGGCTTGCAAATTGATTTGTAAGTTCAGTCATTACTGTTTTCGTATTAGCACTTTTGGATCCTTAAAAAAGTGAGATGTTATGCAAATGTATCAATGCAAACAAAGCCCTGACTCTTCTCCCTTTGCATGTCAGTATTTGAAATAGCTGTGCGAACACCGTAAAAGAAAACTTGATAAAAGTGCAAATCACTGAAGAGAAAACGCAGTGTATTAGGGGAAGGTGGGACTTTGAGTAACTGGATTTCTTTCTGGTTTGTAAGGTATGGGATGTTATGAAGGAAGAGCCAGTCTGCAACTACCGAGGGCACCAGGGCCGGCTACTGAGTGTCCAGTGGTCACCGGTGGATCCAGATTCTGTTTACACAGGAGCAGATGATTTTTCAGTTCACAAATGGCACATCTCAAAGCAGGAGCATACAAGGCCTCCTCAGGGTAAGTATATTCAAACAGAAGATTATTTTCTGAAGATGAAGTTGGGAAATAAAGGTTTGCCATGTTAAAATGGTATGATTAGTTCTTAGGCTGAATTCAAATCTGCTTATTTGAAAACTAAATGTTGATCTTGAGAGACAGTTAATACACTAAGAATCTCTACAGGTATCAGGGTAACTTTTGCAACCTTTTACAGGCAAGAAGAGTATAGAATTAGAGAAGAAAAGAAGTATGCAACCAAAAGTCAACACCAAGAAGAAGAAAAAGCCTATAGAAAAGAGTCCAGCCAAGCAGGATCTAAGTGATACCATGAATGGAGATGAGAGCATGAAGGAAATGTTGCTAGAGGAAAATGGAGTGTCAGACCATGAAGTAGAGAAAGAAGCTCAGGAAGCAGAATTGCCTCATAAAGTCTCCGTGACTGGTAATAATCAAATCATCATAGTTAAATGCTTCCCAGACTGTTTAGCCCTCAGAGCATCACAAAGTTTAGTATTTTCATGCAGACTTTCTTGTAGACAGTCTTACTGAAATACGCTACTTGAAGGAAATACAGTTCTAGGATGGCTTTCATAATTTTCTAAACTAGTTTGGGTCTAATTGTCCTTAAATAAGAAGTATCTGGCCTAACAAAATTACTGTGTTTGACCATCATCTTTGATCAGTGTTGCCTTCTGGTGATCTTATAGTAGATCTTCTAAACCTTTTAATAGGGTGGATCTTTGTTAGCAACTGTTGACATCTTATTTAGCCTTCTGACAGTTCTGTAATGTTTTCTGAGTATTTCCTTTCCCTAAGAAGCTATTAAGTTCTACGGTAAAGCAAAGCTTAGTTTCTGTATATTTCAAATCTAATGTAATAGAACGCAAATATGTTGAAGTATTCTGCTATGGGCTTTTCCATATGTTATTTTTCCTTTTTTATATATATTTTTTTTTTTAATCACTTAACTCCACAGTGTCCAAGGATACATCTTCATCTGCATATGATTATTCTTCATTCAGCTTGCCAAAGCCTTCTGTGACTCAGAAAGCCACTCCTGTGAAAAAGGATCTACCTAAGGAGAAACCAAGTTAGTATGTTTCAGGGACTTTTAACAGTCCTGCATCAAGACATAGTTCCTCATTCTAGGCTTCTATTTGGCTGCAGCTTCCCTTCCTAACATGATAGCAAATAAGCATCAGAGAAAGAAGAGCATGCTTTTAATATCTCTTAAACTTTTCAAGTTGCTGCTTCTTTTATTTATTCTGCTTGTCAGGTCAGTTGACTAGTCGTTTGATATGGGCTTAGAAACTGCCTTAAAAGGGTTGCTGGTTTTATTCTAGGCAACATAGGCAGAAGAATATGCAAAGTGATCAGTATTCAAAAGTCAGAGTTGTTATAATGGGGGGGGGGGGGGGATGGGATTGGAATAGGTGCACGTGTTCTGCTGTAAGAGACTCTTGTAACTGTGCAGCTGTGACTAAAATGTGTCTGATTTTTCAGCCCCTGATGTCTCTCTGAAGAAGAGGAAGCCTCGTTCTATTCTACCCTTCAGCACATTCATGGATCACAGATCAAAAGATGAATTGCATCAGGATTGCTTGAGGCTGGCTACATGTCTGCAAACCAAAGGTATCGGTCTGAAACTAAGGTAGTTAAGAGGGTAGGTGCTCTAAAGTATTCAGAAGATGTATCAAGTACTTGACTTTGACCACTAAGCAATATTTTTTTTAAATCCTTACCTTTATCAAAGTGTGTGACTAGTTGTGGTCTCTCATCTAATTTCTCTTGTAGCATTTCAGCACTCTGCAGCCTCCCCAGATGGGTTTTGAGTAGGACCCTGTGTTGTGGAAATAGGGTAGAATTGTCTGCATACATACAAAGTGGTTTTTCACCTTCAGAAGTATAATATGGGTAGGAGAAAATAAGCCATGAGGGACATGTTTGTATTCTCACAGTATCGTTCCTTAGACTATGCCAAGGAACATGCTGGTTTTGATTTAGAATAAACATTGAGCACAAACATGGTCCTTCTAACCAAACTAAGTCCCTAGTCTTGATCTGCAAATCATGAAATCTGCTATACAGAAGAGAAAGTAGAAGACATAAGTATTTGCCAACAGTTGAGTGTAACAGAGTAGTACAGTTGCTTGACAGCTCCCAGTTCCTAGTGTTGTACCAAATCCTACATATTCTTTTTTTTTTTTTTTTTAATGTGGTTTAGATAATAATGAAGATGTGTCTCCTGACCTCAAGGATCGCATCCATTTAGGGCTGTTCACAGACAGGGCTTCTCTCCACAAGATGATTGATGTGGAAGGTAAGCGGAATAATAGATTTACTTTGAGAATTGTCTTTACTGTGGCTCAAAGGGTAGGATTAAGAATGCAAGTCTCTGTGAAAAAAAGACAAGACATATCTTTCCCAAAAAGATTTTGCATCTCTCAAATACAAACTTGCAATACCTTAAGCTCAAATACTCTCACTTTTGCTAGGTTATTTTACTATAGCAAATAATGCTGTTGCACTCATGCTGATGGGGACTGTGTTTGCTTCCAATAGGAAAACATCACTTGGAGAATGGGCATCCAGAGCTCTTTCAGCAGCTTATGTTGTGGAAAGGAGATATGAAGGGTGTCCTCCAGGCAGCTGCTGAGAGAGGAGAGCTAACAGACCAGCTGGTAGCAATCTCGCCCATGGGTATGTTTGTTCTTGTAACACATAAGCAGATGGACTTGGAGCTAAGAGTAGCTTTGCTCTGATTGTTCCGGGTTGGAAACACAGGATTGTTCAGACTGGAAGTTCCCTCTTTAACTGCCTGATGATAAAAATCAAATACAAAGCATACTCTATTTATGACAAAGATGTGGATGTTTTCACAAGCATTCTGAGGCTGGGATAGCAGGAAATTGAGTGGTTTCCTTTTGGACTTCTTGAAGGAGCAGGCCCATCCTTCCAAGAAAAAGTTGGTTCTTTGTACCGCATAGCAGTCCTTCCAGCTTGCTGTTGGTTTAAATGTGCTTTTAAGTTATTTTACCGATAGTGAAGTCCTACAGTCCTGTCCTAGCCCTAGCTTTGCCCTGTTTCATTGCCTCTGTGACTTCTATTAGGATGGTTAAGAAACAAGGAACTAATCTGGGGCAGAAAAGAGGTACATTTTGAAGAGACCAGTGATGATGTCATCCCCCAGGAATTCTTTTGTTTTTAAAACTTCCTCCAATCATATTGCCTTCTCTTTTTCAGTTGGATATCAGGCCTGGGTTTGGACTGTAGAAGCCTTTGTGAAGCAGCTGTGCTTTCAGGAGCAGTATGTGAAGGCTGCTTCCCATCTCCTGTCCATTCATAAAGTGTATGAAGCTGTTGAGCTCCTGAAAGTGAACCATTTTTACAGGTTGCTGCATATTTATGTTTAGGCTTTAGTCTTGTTTTCTAGTGGGATAGATTTGACATTTTGGTTCACTTTTTGTACACAACTTTTCTATCTGGTTTATCTTATGTGCATTAGGGAAGCAATTGTAATTGCTAAGGCCAGGTTGCGTCCAGAAGATCCAGTTCTGAAGGATCTCTACACCAGCTGGGCAGCTCTGTTAGAGAAAGATGGTCACTATTCCATGGCTGCCAAATGGTGAGTGTAACGGGGAAGATGACAGAATTGGTTTCATGTCTGAAACAGAGAAGGTTCTTGGTTTTGTAGCAGACAAAATCTGTTGGTCTAGTCATTATTTGTCTAAGGTGCTCTCTGAGCCTGATCTCACTAGAGTCCCTCCAGAAGCTCCAGAGGGCAGAAGGTCCAAATGCCATTATAGCAGAGCCATCTCTTTCCATGGATGTTACTGGAAGTCTTTGAAAATTAATTTAGCGTGACTTAAGATTAGGGTGTATACAAAAACACTTTGTGATCTTTCCAACCTTTCCACTGGAAACAGGCAGTGCAACAGCTGATCCTGAGTTTCTTGAAGCCTTAGCTGATATGCTGGGTTCTCCTCTTCTGATGAGAGTGTTTCAAAATTGTTACTATCAAAATTACTAATAACTCTTGAAATATTTTGGCTTGATGCTGATTTCAGTTCCGGCATTTTTGAGCATGTTCACACTTGCAAAAGGATTCAAATGAAATCCAGAGAAATGTAGTGGGGATAATAACCTTTGTCTCTTGAATCTATTTAGGTCTGTTTCTCATCCAAGCCATGCGTGGTATGCACACAACCAGAGATTTCAGCCCAGATTATTAGGCTGTGTGACTTTCCCTTTGTAGCTGTGCATCAGATCAGGCACCATATGTCTACAGTAAACTTTGTTGAGGCAAAGTGATGAGAGCTCTGAGAACCTGTGGAAAATACGGGTTTGCATTTGTATGTTTATGCTGTTGTGTTGCAATACAATTCAAAAATGGTATTTTAGTACTAAGCAAGTCAATTTGCTTTAATTTCTTTTCAGTTATTTAGGGGCTTCCTCACCCTATGATGCAGTTAAGGTGTTGGCAAAAAAGGGGGATGTGACATCCCTTAGAACTGCTGCTGAGCTTGCGCTGATATCTGGAGAGGAGGAGCTGTCAGCAACCTTGTCTTTCAGATGTGCCCAAGACCTGCTGTTATCCAGGAACTGGGTGGGAGCACAAGAAGTCCTTCAGCAACATAAGACTTTATTTGTGAGTCTGGTCATTTCCTCTCTGCTTTCTCTAGCATTTTCTCTCTCCAGATTAACTTGATTCACTTGGCATCACTTCCCATATGATAATAGTCTGCAGGTAGGCCTTTGAGCTGGTTTTGCCTCAAAATGTTTTTCTAGAAGTTTATTGCAGTGACCTTATAAAAAACATGTGCCTTTGCAGAGGCAGGGGGTCCGCACTGGAGAATCACACAGGCTCTGTGCTCATTAGTGACATGAGAGGTAGTTGAGAAAAGTGTGATTTTTTTTTTTTTTTAAAGTATGTAATACTGATCATAAGAAGTGAAAGAATTGCTGTTTGCATTAAAGGAACAAATGAGCTAACAGTAAATCCATCTGCTGGAGCCTTAATCCAGAAATTTTCACATGGACTGAGAAGCTGAGGGCTAGTTTAGCTTGTTCTGAGGCTTCCTTCTGACCTTGGAGTCTGTCTGAGGTTGTCAGCATTGTTCTTTGGTAGCAGCAGTTGTGAAACAGTCTTACCACCACCAAGCTGCTACTAGCAAAGACATTTTTAAATCTGTCTACCTGCTGTGGTTTGTTAGGGATTGGTTTTCTTTTAGCAGCATCTCAGGTTTTTTGGTTTTTTTTCCCCCTTGTTAAAGGGACAAAGACTTGTTTTCTGCCTTAACGAACTGCTTTGCAAGTGCCTTAGTGAAAGAAATCCCTGTGACCGAAAGAGCCCCGTGCCTCCCTGTTACCATAGCTGGGAGCTGAACAGAGACGCCTCATTTTTGGACATGGTGATAGCAGTGTGGCAGACTGCACTGGGTATGGACACCACTGAACAAGCCACACATGCACGGGAGCAGCTCTGCAGTATTGAGCATCCTCCTTCTACCAGCAACACACACCCAAAGCAGGTACGTGGATTTAGATCTGTATATGCACTAAGCTTTACTATGGCATACCCAGTAAAATGCAGCCACTTCATGGTGTTGTGCCAGCTGTTCCCAGGGAACTGATGTCTGCACCCTGCTGCAGGATGAGATTATAGTCTCGAGAAGTAGATGATGAGCAGCTGGGACAGCTTATGTAGCCACTAGTCTGTTTCTGCACAGGGTAAGAACTGATGTACAGTGTCAGTGATGACCACCCAAGATCACTGTTGTGTGCTGGCTGGGTGGGAGTGAGCAGCATAGCTGAGTAGTCTCAGCAGTTATTAAGAGTTCTGTGTGAAACTGTTAGGAGAGGCAGGGCTGCCTGTTGTTAAAATATCCTGGAGTTCAGAAAGTCTGTTCATAGACTGGTTCTCCTGATGCTCCTCTCTGTGACTGCAGTGAGTTGTTGACCTTTGGTCTGCTCCCACTTCACATCTGTTTAGCAGGACATCTGCAAGCACAGCTGCTGATTTCACAGTTACAAGCAATGCAAAAGTGCTCCCACATGAAAGAGAGTATGTAAATTGCTTTGTTGTTAAAATTGCTTTTTGGTTAAGTCATGTGCTCTTGGGTTCTTCCACTTTTGCGTTCTTCCACAACGGTCATAAACTGTGATTCATACTTTGCAGCAGAACTATTAATCATACTCTATGGTGCTTCTTATAGGTGCTTTTCCATATCTCACATGACCTGACCCTTGCAGCCCTGAGCTATCAGACTGCTATGTGGGATGAGGCAGTGAAAAGTATTGTTGGAGCTGTGACCCGCAGTTATGATGCTGGTAATTTCACTCTGATGCAAGAGATTTGCAGTATCATCCTTCCTGAAGGTAAGGCTCTTCATGTCTGTCTCCTGGCACTGACAGATGGGGGCATCTTGCCTGTCTGCACAGCTGTGAGTCCATTACTACTCCTAGGCATAATAATGTTTTGAAGGAGCTAGACATACTCATGTATATGGAAAGCTGTGGAACATGGCTAGTGCCAGGGCTGTTGGGCAATCAAAAGTCCTGACTGCAGAAGGAATCTCAGCAGTGTCAGTTGATGGAGGTGATGTAGGAAACTGACCAAAAGCTGTTCTGTGAGAGAGATGGGGACCCTTGGAAAGAAAGCTGCATTCATCTCCTAGTTACAAATCACTCCAACCAGCCCTTCCCTCCACTCTCCACAGAGGATGCAGTGCATTTATTTTGCAGCTCTTGATCATGTGAATATCTTGACATCCATCTTGAGACTATGGAATTTTTCTGTAAATGATGAGAACATAAGAGTCTTATGCTACTTACTGCATTTATAAAGATCCTGAAGGTGTCTGCCTTTGTCTCCTGCTTCTTGTACCACTCTGCCAGCATCTGAGCAAATCTCTAGTTCAGGTCTCCCAGATAGCAATTTGTTTACCAGATCTGGTCTTTTTCTTTAGAAATCTTTATGAACTGTTTATAATCTTGTTCATTATTAGGCTGTGATAACCTGAGACACAAACTGGACAGCACAGATTCTAAGAGCATGGACGCTTACAGAAGTTTAGAGGGCTTTGTGGCTTATGGATTGTTGTATGACCTATGGTGGAAGCCACCAGAAGACATCCTTGTCTTGCAAAAGGCTGTTTCGGATCCTGCACTCTGTCCTACTGAGCAGAGAGCTCTTGAGAAGAGTTACGTTTCAGATCAGGTTTCATCCTCCTCTGAAGAATTTTCTGCTCAAGCTGCAGTTGAGACTGATGAGAACCTCTGCAATACAACTGAAGTTTGTAGGTGTGAGGCAGAAAGTGACTCGAAAACTCAGTCCATTGATTTGGTAGACAGACAGTCAAAACTGAATGTTTGCAAAGTGCTTCTTTCAGAAGAGTTTGCTGCTTTGCAGAATACCCAGAGAGATATAGCTGAGGTCCAGCAGATTTTAGCAGATATGATCCGTCAGCATCAGCAGCAGAGGAACAATCTCCAGGAAAACACAAATGGAAGCACAGAGGAAAGCAACCTGCAGCAGAGTTCAGAGACTGATTCAGAGAAACCATGCTCTGACAGCACCCAGATGAATCGGTAAGCTTCTGAACATGAACTGATTGAAATTTTTGTGCAGCAGTTTAGCTCAGATTGCTGCTAGTCCCAAGCTTGTCACTCAAGGACACTTCCAACACAGAGATCAAAAAACTTGCATTTCCCTGGGGCTGAACTGCCATGTGCATAAACTTACCATAGCTGAGTAACTTTCATGATACACAGGGTGTGTTTGCATGGTGAATAAATAGTGCAGTCTGAAAAGGGGAGGATAATAAGGACAATCATGATCTAAGGGGTCTGTCTCTGTTGAACAATTATTTGGGCCTTTGGCAAAAGTGAGCTAGAGCATTTAACATTTGTCCAGCTCTCTCCTGTGCTCCCTACAGGAGGGAGGCTGTGCAGTCAGTTAAGCAAACCAGTTACTTATGACACCTACTCTTTTCTTGACAGTGAAGTGAAGGAACCAGTTACACTCCCTCAGCTAACGAAGCAACTCCTAAAAGCAAAGCAGAAACTAGCAGAATTTCCAGACAATTTAAAGGTAAGTCTTCAGAACAGGCAGTGTGGTTCTGAAAAAGGACAGTCTTTGTAAGGGCAGCCTCATCATAGAATCCCTTTCATCCAGGAAATAGGATCACACAGAGTCACTGTGGCAATTTTGAAAGAGAATTGACACATGGCATCAGCATAACTTTCTCCATGCAGTTCGAAAGGGGAGGTTAAGCTCCCACATAGTAGAATTTACTTGGATATTCTGTATGAATCTCTCCTGTGCATTATAAAGTACTCCCTTGCTACTTACAAGTATGTAAGCAAAACCAGTTTTGATAAGCAGTGAAATCAGAAATGCAAAGTATAAAATGGCTGTTATAGAAATTAAACATCACATGTTTAAAAAGAGTGCTTCCTAGACTGTCTCATCCCCTCTGTTTTCTAGCCCATAATATATAACTAAAGGTAATAATGGTGATTGTGAAAGAGGGAGCGAACCTGGTTCAATGTGTGCTAATGTACTGGAAAAAAAAAGAAAAAACACATCTGACTCATGACTATCTGTTCCAAAGTTACTATAAAGCAGTGTCTCTAGAAAGGTGGCTGCCTGAATATGCTGAATAATTAATAATTGAAAGAATAGACATTACCTTGTGTTCCTTTTTCTGCAGGTCTTCCCCTTCCCTGATGTGCTGGAGTGCTGCCTTGTACTCCTCCACATTGGATCCCAGTGCCCTCCTGTGCTACGTCAGCAAGCACTGGATGTCCTTAGGAAACACAGTAGTGCTGATATTTACAAAAAGGCTGGCAGGAGGTTCTTGACGTGACATTTTGAGACCAGGCCGTCTTCCCTGAGCTGTCTACAGCTACATAATGCCAAGGCTGTTCTTTCTTCAAGTGAAGGCTTGTTTTGGATGTGGTTATTTTGCATAAAACTACAAAAATTCATGTTTACAGATGGACTCACTTGTGGTCATCAACTGCTACTACATAAGGAGATTGTGTTAAGAAATTGAAAAGCAGTAGCTTGTGGCCTTGAACTGTAAACAGGATTTTTGTATATTTTGTTGTTGGAAGTGATGCTAATGAGAGGTCTTCCTCTTTACACCTAAGGGAGACAGTTTTGAGCAACTGTATTTTCAGCAGAGGAGGAAGAGTAGCTGCCCTCAGTTTCTGTAAGCAAACCGATCCTTAAGCCATTGTTGTTCTTAATCATTGTGTTTGTTTTCCTTCCTTTAAATAAAGTCTTCTACCACCCTCTATTGGCATGTGATTTGATGGATAGAAATCAATACCAATTAAGGGGAAATGGATTAAAAATAAGTCTGGGGAGGCTTTCTGTTAGATATACTACATAAATGAAACTCTGTAGATAAAACAGCTGTGTGCTATAACTTAGCTTTGCACTGTGAAGCCACCTGTACAATATAAAAGGGAGGTCAAGATCTTTTATATTTGTTTCCAGCATGACTAGCAAGAGATAAGGGGTTCTCCAGGTCAAGAAAGGTCCCTGCTTTTGGTAGTATCAATGGCTGAACACCTGCTTTGTACCACTGCTGTAGCACATCTGAGGTACTGTGAAGTTCTTTAGGAAAGCTACTATTCTAGAAGTGCCAGACTACATCCTAGATTCTGGAGTCTTGAACGTGCACCATTCTGACTAGTTTTACTGCTTTAAGCTAAAGGCTTTGCCTGTCTTGCTTAAAAAGCTAGCTTCCTAAGAACAAGGCTGAATTAGCCTTAGTGAACGTAGTCATTTCTAGAAGCAACTTTTTAAATGCAGTAGAAAAGTTCATGGTGTCATGAATTTTAGGGTGTTTATAAATACAGTAAAGATTAAGAAAAAAAAAAAAAGGGATGGATCTCTTAGATCAAGAGCTGTTCCAGAATCTTCCAGTCAAAAAGCAAACTTGATACCTACAGATGTCATGCTCCAAGCTGAGTAGAACCTCAGAAAAACATGAAAAGCAGTAGGTGAAAGCCAGGGGTTATACTAAAAGTAGAGTGTTACCACGAACTTTGAACCTGCTAAATTCTGTACAAAGTATTTGAAAACAGGAGGGGGAGCTAGTGCTTAACCAAACAGCCCTCCTACACTTCAAGCAAGAACCACTAGAGTTTAGATGGAGCAGGAAACTTCACCGAGGGCAGATGAGCAAAACAGATGTCATTTTAAGTGGCTGTGCTGCACTGAAAGAAACCCCGCAATAGTGCCAGCTGTGCTGAGACAGGAGCAGGAAAGGAACATAAGTCCCCCTAAGAGTTCTTAAGCCGAACTTCCATCAGCTACTGTACAATAAGCTGAGAAGCAGATTTAACTAAGAATTCCTCCCATAGAACATTATAAATAGTAAAAGAAGTAAGAAACTTGAGCATGTAATCAAATATGCTCCAAAGCCTGAACTTTGGGAATTTTGGTGCTCAATGGAAAAACCCAAAACAAGGCAAAACAAAGCCTGTTGTTTAAAAAAAAAAAAAATTTATTTTACAAAAATTAAAACCAAGTATTATTTACAAGCATTTTAAATACCAGCTCTAAACCTCAACTCCTAATAATGGATTGTTTAAGCTTGTTTAAAATGCAAAACAAGTTTTAAAATTTTAAGTTTTCCATGTCCAAATGGTTTTGTGGGGCTTTAAGAAATGTCCTTATAGAGCTGTTGGAAGAAAAAAAAAAAACAACCAACCAACCAAAAACCCAACCTCTAGAACAGCTTATTTTTTGATGTCAGAATCCCAAGTTATTCTATACTCTACTTTTCAGATGTTTATAATGAAAAGAAATGGAGCTGTTTTTTTCTGTTGTTAAGCATATAGTAAAGTTAGGGGCTGAAGAAGCAGGGGGAAGAAGAGGCACAAATATTTATCCATCTGCTGAACTACCTGCGTTGCAAGAAAAATAGAATTTGTAAGGTAAGTTGAAGAAAACTTAAGTCAGAGTATTGGTCCAATCCCCTGTCAAAGGTGAACTTTTAGGCCTCTTAAGCTACTTCCAGAACAGTTTATTAATGCCCGTAAGAACTAAGTTGAGGCTCAGTATGGGTCAAACCTGTACTGACCATACAGAATTAGAAACTATGGAAAGCTGATCAAATCAGTTCCAGTAATATCCACTCCCACTGTTAAAGCAAATCTCTGAATATTTTTTAGCTGCAAGGATCGTTTTTAATGTCATCCATTCCCAAACCTCTGCAGTGATCAAAGGGAGCAATTTCCACAGACTATGTAAAGATAAAATAAGCAAAACATGAGGAGAAGCAGTCACCCTCACAACATGCAGAAGTTTTAAAATAAGCTCTATAAAGCACAATTTTCAAATTTGTGTGCATGTCTGTGTCCATTTTTACTGGATTCCCAGACCCTCAGCTCTACTACCATCAAGTCTTCCTTGCAGATTCTGTACAGTATAAAGAGGAAAAAAAACAGAGGTATGTATACACAGTAGGTTTTGTCTTTTGCCCTTGGTATTAAAAAGATGGCAAACCAAAAATGCTGGCATTAGGAATTCAGTCAGTTCTCTTCTGGGTTTCAAATGAAGATGCAGCTCTTCAGCAAAACTGACGGCTGTACGCTGTAGATGCCTTTTGTTTGAGACACTATTAGGAAAAATGGTTGAGGACAGCAGCTGCCAATATGGAACCGTGTTCTGTTGAGGAGTGCCGCTTATCACGGCTGCATGTTGTTGATAATAGCCAAAATGCTCATTTTCTCTTGGGCTGAGTCCACATCTTCATTTTGTTTCTGAGCCACTCCTGTGCCAAGGCCATACAGCCGCCCACAATACTTTGCATCATCAATTGTATCCTCAAAAAACAACTGCAGATTTAAAAAAAAAAAAAAAGGAAACAGGTATTGTTAAATTGAGCCTCTAAATCAATGTTAATTAAATAGCTCATTTGAAGTCAGACAGCATTAAGATACATACCGTGAATTAAAATAAGCATATAAAAGTAAACACAGAAGTCTGTTCAACGATTCCTGTTACTGACAGTTTGAAGTGTGATGGCCACAAGGCTCAAGAAAAATAAAACAAAAACCACATTGTGCATGTTGACATTTAGGAATAGAAACTGGAGAAAGAACCATAAACAGTTGGACCTGATGATCTTTAAGGTGTTTTCCAACTTCAGCAGTTCTGTGATAAAGAAGACTACTGCAGTACCTCTTTCATTCTGAAGAATGCCATTCCCGTGAGAAGAGAGTCCGATCCTGCCTGGTGTTGTCGTCCAATTCGCTGCAAGTCCAGTTGATCTGCCACTTCTTGAAGGCCACCCTTCAACAAGACCAGAACAGATTTTGTTTTGGCAGATCCATCTCTCAACAAAATTGCCAGGCTTCTCCAAAACGTGTGGGCAAACACTGGCTATGATGAACCTCTGCAGATTCTAGCAGTGCACTCACACCAGCTCTAAGTCAAACAGAGGCTAAGTACTGTTCAAGAACAAGTAAATAGTCTTCTCAAGTTTAAGTACTATGCTTTCCTGCTGCAGATACTTAAGATGAGACTGGGTACATTCACAAGCTACAAATGCTGGACCTTCCCTCCCTTTCCTCAACCATGGCTGTGATTCAGTAAATTACTTCGAATGCTGTGAATGTCTACCAGTCAATCAAGTCATGTAAGAAGAAACACTCCACCTTGCATAGGGAAGATAACCACGCTGAATTCTAATTAGCCTCTGAAACTACTGATACACAAAGTGGAAGGTTATGGTAAAGTCCCCTATATAATATACATATTGGTAAGGCTAAAACTGGGGAGGCAGTATCTATTAGATACCATCTTAGTCACAGGTGCTTAAGTGTGACTACCAGCTTTTATAAACATTTCAGTTTTAAGACTTGATAGACACAGCAGTTCTGTCACTCGGCTTACTGCACATTTACAGAGCTGATGCCCATCTATCACTTTCTGGGGAAATAAATGTACCTTGAGGTTTTTGCAGCTCTTCATTAAGTACTTTACATCATAGATAGATGGGAAAAAAAGGTTCAAGATATGGAAAAATTCGTGTTCCTCTTCTGGTAACCTGGAATCTGTCAACAATTTCACCATGTAGCCAAAGTCATAACCACTGAAAAAAAAAAAAAAAAAAAAAAAAAAAAAACAAAAAACAGAAAAACCAGCAAAAACCAAAATTCATTTTTTAAACCATTTTATTTTTTAAAATAA
>JANIJG010020524.1:22233-43941 GCA_024611175.1 Megaceryle torquata
TGAGCAAGCATGAATTTTAGTTCATCAGTTTTTGTTATAAAGTATCTAGTCTGTGACTTTCAAGGCTTTTCACATTGTTAATATATCTTGTCACACAAATATATGGGTGCAAACAACACCGTGTAAGGTTATAGAGGAGAAAAAGACTATTTTTAAAAATGGTTATGACAGCAAAAGTTAAAGTTACTAAAGAGACTTTAGGAACAAGGAACAAAGCCTTTAGAATAAGAAATCCTTTATAACAGTTACAGTCCTCAAGCATATCTGAGAAAGAAAATTCCAGTTCTAAGCCTCACTATCAATGGACAGAGGGTTTATAGCAGCATCATAAAGCATAGAGTCAGTCACTGCCTTCTGTTAATTCTATATACCAACCTCCCTTACCATGGTCCTTACAGAGGGTAATAGACTGCAATACCAAGATGGGAAGAAATGATGAACAGTTAGCTTGTAGTACTGTTGTAATTCAGTCTTTTCCCAATAGATTCCGTTTTGTTTTACCAATATTTATCTGCATTTATGCATAAAGAATAGAATGGAAACATATACATGCTCAGCCCTGTATTACAAAGAGCTTGTACTGATGTCATCTTTGAATATCAAGCATGGAACCAGATTGATTTTTCTTATTTTTAATCCTAGCACAGATAAAGGAAATAAGACTTTAGGAAGATAGAAATAAGGAATCATCCATCACTTGAGAGACACATTCAGACTGTGTCACCTCACTGAAATATCCTTACCGGTACTGAATCTCTGCTGGATTTAAAATCAAAGCATTCAAATAACTTTCTCTGGGGAATGTCCAGAGGTGAGGAAACATCTTAGAAAAATATCCCAAAGCAGAAACAGATGACCAAGCCAGCAGAAGCACTGTGCCAGATGCACAAAGGGAATGAAAACTTAATTTTCATTGTAGTTCCAAACCTATAACTTAGATCTTAAAAGACCCCTGCTCAGATACCACTTTTCCTTGAGGCAATTAAAGCTTTGAGTACATGAACAACAGGTGCTGCATCTCTTTGTGTAATTTGAACAGTGTTTTCTCCTTACACAGAGGACAGCAAGGTTCAATACATCTTTTTACCAAGGAAATGTGCATCCATCTCCTGAAATGATCTTTGATCACCAGGCTATAGTCCAGCCTGGAATGAGGTGCTCTTCCATGAAAAATGTTTCTCAATGTACAGACTAATTACAGATTAAATTAGAAAACACAGAAATATCTCTACGGGCGGGTACATAGAGCATTCAATAGGGAATGGAGAGACCTCATTTCAGATCTCTGCAATGGTTGATATTTTTTGTATATTCTATCCCAAGAATTCTTTAGTGACAGGTCCATAATAAGGTATTTTGTTTAACACATGCTTACAGAAATAGTCAGAGATTAATTCTGGGGTGAAGCTATGACAGTTTAAATAAAACCCAGGATTGAGTCTTACCTAACTGTAATCATTAAGCATCTACATACCTCCAAATCAGCCTATTTTAAATTCCTGTCTCAGGGTGAAAGTGCATATTTATCTACAGGCACAGAAAGAGTCTAATGACTTGTTAATCCACCGATGATCAACTTCCAGATCATTAAAATAAAGGAAGAACACTACTCAGTGAAAAACTTCTCAGTGTTCACTTACAAGTTTACACTTAGCTCACATCCAAAGTAGCGATAAGAGTCTTTGTGACTGAAACAGGCTATCAATGAGAAATGTGATACCAAAGCCCCATGCTCAATACTTGAATAGCTTCTTGTGTAATTATTTTATGGTTAAAATGCTGAGATATGGTGCTTATATGATGTTAATGAGCCAGAATATATAAGGTATAATGAGCCAGAAAAGCAAACACAGTGTCATTCTCAAATATTTAGGACTCAGTGCTCCATCCAAAAAACTCTCCAATGTTTTAAAGCTTAGCAAATTAAGTATAACGAAACAAATGAAACCTGTTATGTCCTATTAAACATAATTATCATGAAATGATAAATTCAGTACAGTAATTACTTGAAAATTTATAATTGTGTATTTCCCTATTTCAAATTACTTTCAAGGCAATATTAAGTGTAAGTGAAAGTTAGATTGCTTCCTGAAGATGTAGCTCACTTTAAATGCCAGTGCCTTCATTCAAGCTACCAAAAAGCACAAAGACACCCTTGCTTTCATGACAAAGTGATAGGTTGTTTCTTTTCTATTTCTGACTAGCATTTGAAACAATGCCCTGATAAAAAAGATTAAAATCTGTATTTGAAATCTTCAAAATAGATTGAAAAATGTATTTGTACATTCTGTAGAGATTTACATTGGATGCTTCACTCTTTTTTAAGTCACCTCAATATTTAAGCCTATATCTACAACAGTTCTATCACTAGAGCCCCAGACAGAGACCTTTTAAGCTGTAAAGCACTGGGATTCTAAAAAAGAAATGATTGGGGGTTATTTCCCAAATCTGTGTGCAATCACAGTGGGTGTTAGAATGATTGCCAGCATATTGGCTGACAAGATTTGATATTTCTAGCACTAAAATAGTTTACTATGCAAGTATTTTTCGAAGCACTAATAATTAATACTGCATATCCCTCATGCAAGATTATTGAGCACAGGAAATAGCACAGGAAAAGGTGAAACAGAGACTGTGAGCATGAGCGGTCAGTAGATAGGGTCAAGTCACCTTTTAACTGTCTTTGAGAAACCAAGCTCATTTGGCCTTCCATTGTACAGCTGATTTTTCAATATGTGAAATATTTGTATAGGTGCTTTCCATTATTTGAATAATATTTAAATGTTTAATTTTAAGAAATAAATTCAGCAATAAAAAAAAAATAGCTGTATTGCCTAATACCTACTGCGTGTCCTCCATGACAATTTATCCATGCCAACATAGCTCCTGATAACAGAATCACTAGAGGTTCAATGGAACCTCTGGATACAATCTACTCCAACCATTCTTTTCAAGTAGGGTCACCCATAGCAGGTTGCCCAAGAAAATGTCCAAGCTAACTTTATCTCTAAGAATGATGACTCCACAAGCAGCCTGACCATCTGTCCCCCAGTGTCCAATAACCCCTACAGTGAAGAAAAAAAAATTTAAAAATAAAAAGGTATTTTCTTATGTTCAGATGGCATTTCTTGTGTTTCAGTTCATGCTCACTGACACTTGTTCTGTCCCTGGGCACAAAGCAGGAAGTTAGAAGTTAGAAGGCTTAAGGATCAGTCTTCTGTGGGGTCTATCACCACAACTAGGTGGTGATAGACAAAGTCACTCCTTTTTGCTCTCCTCCACCTTCTCTGCATTGTCTATTCAGGCTGCAAGTTTCCTGAAACCAAGACCGTTTTCCTTCATAGGAGGGAAGCCAAAACCAGAAACCTAAGCTAAGGTACAATCTTTGGATATTATATTCACCTAAGAATCACCAAAACCACAAAATACTAAAGTAGAAGGCTTTGATTAGTAAACATTCTGTAAAATTCCTGTTCTAGATGCAGAAAGGGGAAAAATTTTGTAAACTTTACTAAGGCATGGAATAGCTCATATGCACACAATGTAATTATATACCTATAGTGCATGCCAAAGCTTTTTTGAGGGAAATAGAAGAGGATATGGGTACAGCTGACACCTTTCAAGGGAGCTGGGAAGCAGTTGTTTGCCTCCGCATGTGAAGAGAGGTTGATTATTGCTTCCTCAATTAAGTTGACTACTGTTGCGAAGAAAAGATATACAGTCAGGTTAGTCCAATCCCTCTCCCTATCCCTGCAAAGGAAAAGCTGCCTTTTGGCAATAACAATTCACAGCAGCGTTCACTTTGTTTTTGGCTATTTTTAAGGTTTGGAACTGACACTTCGAAAAGGTCGTAAAGAGGAAAATAAAAAGTACTCCAGAGTCAGTTACTCTGTTGGAAAAGAAAGCAGAGTGTGGGGAAAACCTTCCACTGATATTTTTCCAAGTACCATAAAGCCATTGACATTGACAATCATATTGAACACATTACATAGTTTAAATGGAAACTCTGCATATACGTAGTCAGGCAAATTTTCAGTCCTCTACTCAACCTATATCCAGTGGTTATCTATCCAAATAAAGAGTCAAATATATGAAAGAACCTCAAAATGAAAAAAAAAAAAAAGGCAGCAGACATTCCCCTGCTCCACACTCTGTTAGATTGGCTCAGACACTTATGAAATTTCACCTTTAAAGGACAATTCCTCCTTTGATCAAATAAAGCTGAGCCCTTAAGCCATATCATATCACTTCAGGAACTCAATTACATTGAACAATTCAATGAACAGTTATCCTAGTCTTTCTTCACTTCTTTTCATTCAATTTATATTGAAATATTTGGACAGATTGTTATAATGATCTACCTTCTTCTGGCTATCAGGAGTATTGCCTGCTGCTCTGTGAATCATTCCTCATATCCATAGGTCTTTACACAGCAAGTTTTACCTATACTTGCATAATCCTTAAACTTTTTTATTAATATACTAACTACAACAGCAACTAAGTCACTTGCTCTTATTTCTACCATGGTTTTCATTTCAATTCTGATAATTAGTTCTTGATTCAGTAAGACTTATAAACACAAGCTTAATCTTAAACATCCACACTCACAGATCTGGAGCATTTTTGTTTACAATTAACCCTCAAGCAGTGACAAGTAGAAAATGAGAAATTTACTCCACAATAAAAATAATGCGTTTCAAGCAGTCTCAGAAACCAAAACATCACCTTACTGGTTTTAGAACGACACACAAAACCAAACCAAACCAAAACAAAAACCAACCAAACAAAAAACCTATCAAACTGAGAGAAAGAATTCTGTCTTAATCCACATACGGTTTCTTGCATGAATGCTGTGTTACAATACTACAGTACTCTTGAGTCATCTGAGTATTTCATCTCACTTCAGTGAACGTGAGAATACTTGCACTTGTCTCAGTCTTCATTTTCTGTGGTAGTCAAAAGACAAAATAGTGTCTTTACAGACACATATATGAGCTACTCCTGAATACTGAAGAACGAGTAGCTTAATTATCTTGGTTCATACTGTTCTAGGGAGAATTCTTCCTAATCCATCAACAAAATAAATTGGTATCAGTTAAAATGTTCGGTGAATAACCACTGACATGTACTTATGTTTTCTAACCATTTCGTGACCTTTCCTGTTATTGAAAGGACAATAAACAGCACTAGAGAGAAAAGTTAATGGATAATTTCTTTTTCTATCCCTATATGATCTTGGCAGGAAAAGCTCATAATAGGCAAATCTGGAATAAACCAGAAGCCAGGGTGAGTATAGTTCTAATAAACACAGCAGCAATTCTTCTGTACTATTAAGTATCTTAGTTGCTTCAATCATTTGTGGCAAACCAGGTCTGTGTTTCTCGCTTGAATAAATAACTGGGGAAAAGACAGGAGCTAGAAATTGAGTGGTAATTTTCTCAGTAGAGAGAAATCACCACTGGAAATCTGAAGGCGTATATGTGAATCAGCATACTTACTAATAAATATTTATTAATTAATTCGCCATCAAAATGAGAGTGAACAATCTGTTCACAAAGTAGCCAATGATAGAAAGTAATTCAAGGTAGTCAAGACAAAGAATAACTGCAAGGACCTGTGTATCTTTACAGTAACTGGTTGTTTTGTCCATAAAGTGACAGCTAAAATTCAGTAGATAAAGTGACATACAGTGCTGTCATAATACCATAAGGACATCATTGCCTGGATGTAAACCTGCTGACAACTGAACAGACTCATTTTTTTCTGCCTCAAAGCACCTCATGATATAAAATAATAATAAAAAAATCTGTTATCTAATATGTTTTAACAACAGCAGAATTCACTTTTAGTGTTGCAAATAATTTTATTAGGTCAGAAGGACACTACTATGACTGCTCGTTTATTGTTCTGAATTGTGCAACACAGAATATAATCCACTTGAAAATTACAGATTTACCAAATAAAGAATTTCAAATATGTAATAAAAAAAGAAGAAAAGAGAAGACAGAAGTGAGAAATAGAGAAAAGGGGAGAAATAAGAGAGAAAAGGGGAGAAAGAACAGAGAAAAAGGAGAAAGAAGAGAGAAAAAGGGAGAAGAGAGAAAAAAAAAAAAGAAAAAAGAGAAAAGAAAAAAAGAGATAAAACACCCCAAAACTCGAATCAAATGGACTCAATTCATTTTTGTGTTTTATAATTCAGGATGCTTGTATAGATCAAGCATATGTTACAGGTACTGTACTGTATTAGCAACCAATATGTATAGGTTTTATCTATATCCAAAGAGGAAAAGCTTGAGAACTGTGTTAAGCAGCTACCACTATTACAAGCATTTTCAAACTGAAGCAAAACATACTTGGGGTATATGTGCACTCTACGTAGGTTTTTATGATAGAGAAAAAGAAAGTGTTAGTCATTGTTAAATGAAAATGGGCTTAACTGACTACACTCCAAAATAGCATATCTGGAGGACTGCAAACTACATTTTTCATAGGAAAAAAGAAATCAAACTCAACAGTACATTTTAACAACTAATTGCCAGTAATTATTTCACTGTATGTGGTTGTATTTATTGAGAGTATACAGAGTGCTGGAACTACTTCTGTACAAATTAGATTGTTTCTATGTTTTACATTAATTAAAGAAATACTGCTATATTCTGTGTTCTGGTATTTATTCTTCTTAGTTCTTAATATATGCTATGCATCATTATTTCCATCCTGGGCTGCAGCAAAAGAAGTGTGGCCAGCAGACTGAGAGAGGGGATTCTGCCACTCTGCTCTGCTCTGGTCAGACCTCACCTGGAATACTGCGTCCAACTCTGGAGCAATCAGCACAGGAAGTACATGGACCTGATGGAGTGCGGCCAGAGGAGGAGGGCCACGAAGACGATCAGGGGGCTGGAACACCTCTCCTACGAGGACAGGCTGAGGGAGCTGGGATTGTTCAGCCTGGAGAAGAGAAGGCTCCGAGGAGACCAGTACCTGAAGGGAGCTTACAAAAAGCCTGGAGAGGGCCTGTTTACAAAGGCCTGGAGTGAAAGGGCGAGGGGCAGTGGTTTTAAATTAGAAAGGAGTGGATTTAGATTAGAAATAAGGAGGAAGTTCTTTACCACGAGAGTGGTGAAGCACTGGAACAGGTTGCCCAGGGAGGTGGTTGAGGCCCCTTCCTTGACAGAGCTCTGAGCAACCTGCTCTAGTTGAGGATGTCCCTGCTCTCAGCAGAGGGGGTTGGACTAGATTACCTCTAGACATCCCTTCCAACCCAGACTTTTCTATGTTTCTAAAATCTAAACACAAGGAGACAGCTTTCAACATCTAAAAAAAAAAAAAATAAAATCAACTCATTTCGAAATTTATTTGTTTTTGCAATATGTTTGAACATGATTGTGTTTTTATGCACTCCAGTAGGTTAGAACAACATTCCTCCAGTATTCTGCAGACAGCATTACTCAAGACAAAGTCAAGATCCATACAGTATAATCATCAAGTCAGTTCTCAAAGCTCATTTAGCAAAATAAGCAAAAACATTGATTTAAAACAAGTAAACAAACCAATACATTTTTTTAATAGGTTTTAAATCACTTCTAAAGGGAGTTGTTAAGAAATGCCTTCCTGTTCTCAAACCCAGAAACTAGTCATTTCCAACAACAGCACAGTACAATCAGAATCTTACTTTTCTGAATTTAGATTCATGCTACCATTTCATTTTCCATTGCAAACTGTACTTTCACTGACATATCTCTGCACACACACACAGATATACCAGGAACAGAGATCTAAACCCAAGGCATGGTAGTATATTTGGGTTACTTCACCTTTCTTACTCTTTTCTAGCTGCTTCTGCTGGACATGTCTTGGCTTGCCCACAGCTGCAAAAGGCCTGCTGTAGAAGGACTGAGGGACTAAAGAAAATGGTTAAAATAGAAGAAATCATGGAAGAAAATAGTGACTAGCAAAGCAAAATGGTAACTAAAGCAATTAGATGGCAAACCACTCAAGAAGTCTAGGGCGGAAGAAAGAATGATGTTTAGTATAGATGTGTATACGCAATATGATGAATTGTGGGAATGCTGAAACTATGAGAATATAGTGACTGGAAGAAAACTCTTTTCCTAGCTTCATTAATTGTCTTCTTTACTCCAGTGGCTCCCTCCCCTTTACTCCAGTTTACTCTGCCATGGCTGTGAAGGATCAAGGCAATAGAGAGTCAGTCATCAGCTAGGAGACAAAGATCATTTGGAGATCGGGCACAAAAATAAACACAAGGGAAAAAGAAGAGTTTTCTGATGAACCAGACAAACTAGGACCAGTAACAAAGCAGAATAGCTCTGTTTACTAGAAAGATCTTCTAAAGACCTCCCGTTTCCAAAGCAGTAGACAGTTTATGGTTTATTACTTAGATGTGCATTACTCTACTTGCACTTAGAACTATTTTCATCTGCTGTTTTATTGCTTTTACTATGTGTTACTTTAAGTTGTTTGGGGACTATTAAGCAGAACTGGCTAAGAGGCACACAATTACCTAGCTTAGTGGGGTTTATGGGAAGAAAGTAGTGTGATTTGGAGATGATATGCATGTTCAAATCCTAGTGTGTTGCTCAAAATACCCACAGAGAAAAGCGCTCACAGAGAAAAACATTCACACAGAAACCTGTTTATAGATTTTAGAAGCAGAGAAGTCAATAACTATTAAATGATAGCTGAAATGTGGCTCATTTTCAAGACCTGCAATGTCTGCTATACAGACTCTGAAGTGTATTCTAAAATGAAGGCATGGCTCCTTCCAGTGTAATTTGTGAATAAATCATGACACACATTGAAACTATTTATTTATAAAGGTCTTGTGGAAAAGACAGGATTGTTTGTACTGAAATACCTAGACATATGTATTGCTAAAAAATTACAATATACAACAGCAACAAAACTGAGAGGTGTGTCTAAATAAAATAGACTAACTGTTTAATAACTTTGATATTGAAAGTTACTCATATTATTCCATATGCTATTATCATTTTGAATTACAGTATGTATTGTCAGAAATGGACATTTCAAAAGTACACTTTCACTAGTATTTACACTATCTTTCAGAAAGCTCACTGGCAAAACTTTAACACTTTTTGAAGTAGTGGTATAACAACAGCTCTGAAATAAAACCATTTTCAGAACCTTTCTTTTTAATTTCTTTCATTAGCATTGTTTCTTCATTTTTCATTTGGCTTAAATTGAAACAGTCATTGATGAAAGGTATTAATTATACTTAGAAATTTCACAGTTAATTGATCAATGAAGATGATCCAGGAATCATAGCCTGACAGTAAGAAATAAAATATTTATTTTGTCCTTAACTGTGCCTGAAGGCAGAAATCACCTTGACAGATCTACATGCAATCACTTCTTGAAGGCTTCCAAAGTAGAAACTGAGTCTTTTAAGAGAATTAATTTCAGTTCTTTATTAGCTTTACCCTTAGCAAATTTCCAATAATACGTAGTAGAAAACTTCCTTGCTGCAATCTGAATCCTTTCATTCTTACCTCACTATCATCAGCAATTCCCTTCAGTTCTGTTGCTGCCTTTTATGTATTTGAGAGAACAGTGATCTGTGAGATTCTTTTTGTCTTTAGGTCAAACAACCCCAGTGGATTTAGGTATTTTCCTTCTAGAAAGAACTGTCATAATTTTACTCCTATTTAATTGAAACTTCTTCAGTTTTCAAGGTGTAGTATACTGGTGTTGTATATTCTGTGCCAGTGGCCAGTTTGGAGTTTTCATCATATGAAATTCACCTGATCTCTAATTTTGTGTAATAAAAGCTAAAACATTGTACACATAAGGGGACTCCCTATGTTCAAAGTAATCCCACAGTTTTCCAGTGACTGAATGGCACTTATAAAATAAACTAAAAGCCCTTTTTCTTACATCAAAACTGAGTTGTTATACAGTTCAATAAGAAATGCCAATTACAGTGGCTGAGGTGTCAATATATTGAATATTGTCAACTTGGTCTGCAATTTACAGACTATTATGGTAATTCCAAGTGAAAATACTAGCAGCTTGGCATGTCTATTTTACAGAGCTGAGAATAATTCTAATGTCTTATCTGATGACTAAATAATTACAGCCAAATCAGATTATATCACAGATATGGAAGACAATCTATATCTCTATTGTGGACAATATATTTTTAAAAATACAAAATAAACGTTCAACTATTTTCTAAAGACTCATCCTTTTTCCTGAGATTGCCACCTCGCTTCAATAACTCCTGATTGTTCTTACAAGTTTTAAGTCTCTTAATCAATAACAAATCCAGAGCACATAGCTGTGGTCAAAGTTACCTTCAGAGCAGACTAATTACCGACAACTATTATCAGAAGAAACAGAAAAATAGCCATTGAGAAAATATGATAGGCAAGTCCCACAGCAATAAATGAGGAATGCAATAGGAAGCACAAGCTTTTTCCACACTAAAAGCTGAAACTTCCTTCTTTATAAAAGTAACAAATTTTAACAATTCAAATATAAGAAATGCTGCTTCATAGCAGGATTTGATTAAAAGATCCCTTCAAGTTCCCTCCCTTTGACAGAAAGTGCAGATGAGAAATACATAAATACCTGGTGATTTTGTGGTTATTTAGCAATACACTGAGGCATCATAGGTCTTGAGATAAGATTTTCCGTCCCCCCTAAACATAGTTTATGTGATCTAATAGTTATGTTACAGAAAAGTATCTATACATTAGATTAGTCCTATCAGATTGGTAATGATGTAAGACCCTTCTGCCATTAGCTAGGGACTGCATTAATGCACCTTTTATCACTAGTAATACTCAACACGTCACAAGACTATTAGGAATCCTTTCCAAAGCCACAAATTAGAAAAGTGATGGCACTCAAGTTAAGGAGCAGTAGTGTGACAGTAATAATGAAAAGAAAAATATGTACATGGAGTACAGGGATTAGACTTTCCTTCATGAAATTCTTCTGAAATGATACATTTCCATATAGATAATACTTAAAGTGGCATAAAGAAAAAGGTAGTGCAGATAGAAGACAGGTAAATGAAAATATTAAATTGGTAGAATTTCCAGAATTACAATTTAAAATATGGTTAAATTCTTTAGCATAATTACAGATTTTTTCCAATTGTAAACAACCATTGTATCAACAAGCTCTTGCACAGAGCTGCACTCAGCTGTGGGAGGCTCATCCTTGGAGCAGACATCCTTGCTCTTCAACAGATGAGGATCAGAAGATGTGTAAATTTTTAATAGTGTGGGGTAGCAAAAAGTAAATTAATTGCAAGTGAAATAATAAATAATTGGCAAAAGATTAAATCAATTACCTTGAAGTACCTTGAATTAAAAAATCAAAATATAAAGGTGGGGAAATAGCAAAATAGGATATAACACATAAACAGGGGATGTATAGAGTCAGGTTGGAAAAAAGACACACAGTAACACAACGAGTAAACAAGTAAGGTGAAAAAAATGTTAAAGTATTAGACTAAATTATAAGTTAACATGCCCATGGTCTACACAGAAAAATGTGTGGTTTCCCTTCCTTAAGTAAGATAAGAGATATATTAGAAAAAATTCATTTGTGGTTATTTCATTAAAAAAAAAAAATAAAAAATCACCTGCCATGTGTTAATTACTAGCACTGTTTTATTCTAGTTCCTTTCAAATTAATAACCACAGGCTTAGTCCGGCTGACAGAAGTATCAGTAACATCATCCCTTTTCCTGACATTGTTGAATTTACGAATTTTCTGACTGGCAATCCTTGACCTATTCTGTCACATGCTTTCTAAATTCTGAACGCAAAAAATCTTAAAACAGCTAAAAACATTTTCTCAATGGGGATCCTAAGTCAGTTATTGAGAAACAGAATAGAGAAAACAAGACAGAGTGAAAGCATCTATCCAAAATGCTGATGCTGGTGTTTGGACAATCTGCTGTCAGGAGAATGGTTTGGATTTCTATCTGTTTGGGGAGTAAAAGAATCAAAATGACACACACATATTGTGTGTCCCTTCCAGCTGAAATATGCTATCTTACATCCTTGAGAAGAATACCAGTAACTCGGCTGCTGGGTAGTTTTTGGCAAAATAAATACAATAATTTCTGGACAGCAGGACACTATGCCCTGTTCTTGTAATCCTGTCATCCACACTTCAGACCTAATTAACCACTGCTCTGTTTCCAAATTTTAGCTCCCAGAAATCACAGAACAGAATGACTGGCCTGGCAAAGCTTGAAGCACTCTGGATCCTGAAGGTCAGATATGGCCCTCATCATATGCATCCAATTCATTTTGTGGCTCTAGATCCTGTTGTCTTTAACTCAGTTCAGTATTTGACGAATTCTGACTGACTTTCAAATATGGTGAAAAATCACATTCTTAGAGTATTAACCATTTATTCAAATAAATAAATAAATTGCTGTCTCCAATTCTCTCTCTAAGGCTCTCTATCACCTTGAAGTACAAGGAAAATCTAATTTGCAATTCCAAAAGAATGGGGGTTTGCTTATCTTTATAGAAAACCTGGAGTGATCTTCTTAAGATGTATTAAATAAATACAAAACACAGAAATAGAAAGGAAAATTAAGATCTGCATGCTGATAGATTCTTCTGTTACCATGGCAATAACAGTGATACTCAACACAGACAAGCTATTTTATCCTCTAATCAGATAACATTTAAAATTTTATCTGGTTTGTACTAGCCAGATCATGGAAACTAAACCCTCAAAATTAAGTTTGTATATGAAATAAATTCACTGAAATCCAAAATACATTGACACACATAACAATGATAGATTCTGAAAATAAGAAATTGTATCTGAATGCTAAGTTGTTTTTTTGTAATTTATTGATTTAAATTAGTTGGGGAAGAGATTATAGGTGTTTTGCCTCTGACAACATTTTAGAGTTTCTTCCTCATGTATTTTTTTCAGTTTGTATCCATCTATTTTTTTTCAGAAGAGGGACTTTTAGACTTAGTCCTTAAAATAAGGCATTCCTAACAGATCACTTTTGTCTCGGGGCAAAATCCTGTGGGAATAGTTGGGTGGGATTCTGAAGCTGAAATGGAACCCAATGTATAAACAGAATACATTCATAATTACTGAGAAAATATTTAAGGTCCCCACATTCCTTCAGCTCTCAAGCATTTTATTTCTAAAATAATGTCCAAAATGAATTAAAATGCTTTGCTTTTATTTTCCTTTTTTGTACCAGTCCTGAAACCAGAGCACAGTTTGTGCAGCACTCTAACATGTCACTTTTTTTTCAACTTTTATAAATAGCCAGCAGCAAATAAATATCACAAAACTATATCCTTGCTATTTTCTTTTAAAACTAGGCCTGCTAGAGTTGAACCAAAGGGTGGAAGGCGGTTGTTAGGAATTAAGTCGTCAGCCTGCCTCAAATGCCATTACACTAATACACAGCAAGTGAAACAAGCAGGAGGAGCTGGAGGCCATTGTGCACCACAACTGCTAGGATGTGGTCACCATTACAGAAACATAGGGGGACAACTCTCCTGAGTGCAGTGCTGCAATAGATGGCCATAAGCTCTACAAACAGAACAGGTAAGATAGAAAGGGTGGTGGGGTGGGTGACTGTATTAGGGAGTGTTTTGATTGCAAGTAAGTGTGACGGACCAGTTGAATGTTTATGGGTAAAGTTGAGGAAGACCAACAAGGCAGATATCCTGTTGGGAGTTTGGTATAGACCACCCAACCAGGATGAAGAGGTTGATGAATTGTTCTATAGACAACGGGCAGAAGCTGCAAAATCGCAAGCCCTTGTTCTTGTGGGGGACCTCAACTTACCAGACATCTGCTGGAAATATAACACAGCAGAGAGGAAGCAGTCTAGGAGATTCCTGGAGTGTGTGGAAGAGAACTTCCTGACTTGGCTAGTAAGTGAGCCCACCAGGGGAGGTGCCTTGCTGGACGTGGTGTTTACAAACAGAGAAGGTCTGCTGGATGATGTGGTTGTTGCAGGCTGTCTTGGGCTTAGCGAACCATGAAATGATAGAGTTCTCAGTTCTTGGCCAAGTAAGGAAGGGGTTCAGCAAAACCATTACCAGGGACTTCTGAAAGGCAGACAGGTCTAGGAAGGCTGGACTTTTTTCAAGAAGGAGCTCTTAAAGGCACAGGAGCAGGCTGTTCCCATGTGTCATAAGACAA
This sequence comes from Megaceryle torquata, assembly GCA_024611175.1. Classification (NCBI taxonomy): domain Eukaryota; kingdom Metazoa; phylum Chordata; class Aves; order Coraciiformes; family Cerylidae; genus Megaceryle; species Megaceryle torquata. Next base: position 36,427 of record JANIJG010020524.1, read on the forward strand.
ACTGTCGGGGAAAACGACTGGCCTGGCTGAACAGGGAGCTTTTGCTGGGACTTGGGAGAAAGAGGAGAGTCTACCACCTTTGGAAGAAGGGGCAGGCTACTCGGGAAGAGTATACGGATTTAGTTAAGTCATGTAGAAAGAACATTAGAGGGGCAAAAGCTCAGCTAGAACTCAGCCTGGTCACCGCTGCAAGAGATAATGAAAAGTGTTTTTACACATATGTAAACAACAAAAAAAGAAGCAGGGAGAATCTCCACCCTTTATTGGATGTGAGGGCGAACATTGTTATCAAGGATGAGGAAAAAGGCTGAGGTACTTAATGCCTTCTTTGCCTCAGTCTGTAACAGTCAGAACAGTTATCCTCATGGTATTCAGTCCCCTGAGCTGGAAGATAGAGATGGAGATCAGAAAAATCCCCTCACAATCCAGGAAATAGTAGCAAAAAACCTGCTAAATCAACTGGACACCCATAAGTCTATGGAGCCGGATGGGATCCATCTGAGGGTGCTGAGGGAGCTGGCAGAGGAACTTGCCAAGCCTCTCCCCATCATTTATCAGCAATCCTGGTCAACTGGGGAGGTCCCAGATGACTGGAGACTTGCCAACATGACACCTATCTACAAGAAGGGCAGAAAGGAGGATCTGGGGCACTGCAGGCCTGTCAGCCTGACCTTGGTTCTGGGGAAGATTATGGAACAGTTCATCTTGGAGGTGATGAAACCAAAATGTTGAAGTTGAAATGCTGAGTTGAAGAATGGCAAAGAAGCAACTTTGATGAATCTGTGGAGCTCAAAAATAAAATAAAAATTGGGCAGATATAGAACTTAGAGAACAGATGTTGGATAAACAAAAATTAGAATTCCAACGTTTTTAGTATGGATTTACAATTACCCTATATAATGCTTTTAGTATTGAATATCTTAAAATACATTATAATAACAAAAAGCCTTTTATGTATGCTTACTATGGTGCTTAAGAAATTCTTTGGATGGTTGAAATTATTTAGGTCTCGACCCTAACATTTATCAATAACCTATATGAAGTATATGCTTACTGTTTACTAAAAAATTTACTGTTTACTAAAATATTTTCTATTGTGTCTTCTTCTTAAAGTAACTCATAACTGAGCAGGCAGGAAATAAGAGTTATGTAAAAGGGCTAATTAGACAGCTAAACATTATTGGTTACGGGCAAGAAAAGGTTTGTCTTGTTAAATTTTTTGAAAGAGAGTAGAAGCAGCAGCAATATGTGAACCTTCAAATTCCAGTTGCTATAGCAATGTATTTTTAGATATCATAACAACTTTAGCAATTGTAAAGAATATCAGTGCTGGTCTCTCCCTGTTTTTCCAAATAAGACTGTATGTTGCTGCAGCACAGGAAATTCTAAATAGTATTTTGCACATATAAAATATATTGCACGTCAATTTTGACGGCTTCACTTTATAGCAGGAAAAAAAAAAAAAGGCCAGAATCATTTGACCTTCTAGAGGGATTAAAGAAAAAATTACAACTAAACCTTAAACCTTTATAGAATTCACTCCATCCTGAAGCAGTCAGCCATTTGATTTTTTTTTTTTTTACTCCTTCTGTAGTCACAATTTTCCCAATTCTTCATCGTTTTAGGTTACATATGCTTCATTCCTTATTGTTCCTTTCCAACTTCAACAATCATTTTCTATGTCTAAATTTATTTTACACCAAGAAGTCAATCCAAATCAGAAAACAAAAATCCTCATTAATTTTCTTTTGGATCAGGTATAAGTAGACAAGCTAGTCCTCATATAGAGGAAACTCCTCATCCTTTATGGAAAATCTTAGGAAAGACAAGTTGCTTTTTAAATTAATTTCAGCTTACTTCCTATTTCTAGCCCTCTCTATGGACCAGATTATGGATGAAATCCCGAATCCAACACCTGCAAAGTAGGGCCAAGCAGTTGCTTACATCAGTGCATTACTTTCATATATAAAATGTGGTTTCAATTACAGCTTTTTCTTAAGAATTTGATTTATTTGTTCTTAACTAGACGTGCAGAGCCCAGAAATCAAAGCTGTGATAGAGTAATAATAGAATTGAACCAATTTTGCTGTTATTAATAAGAACTTCAGAACTGTATCATAATCATGAATAAGGTACAATTTGTACCTTCCACAAATCCCAAGTTAAAACCAAGGCAATTATCATAAGTAGAGTACAATTCCACACCACCTGAATCTTAATCACAGCTTAAAACAAAAGATAAGGTGCTGCCTTACCTGTTGCTTTTTCCTTTAAACACAACCAAATATCTAATCAAAACAATATTCTCTGAAACACAGCTTGGTTGACCACCCGAAATTCCAAGAACACAGGTAACTGAAGGGTACCTAGTACATGCAGTGGGCTGCTGTAAGAGAACTTGTTCTAGAAGAAATAAGAACTAATAGGCATTACATGTACATGCCAGATATTAATCCCTGTCTAGTTTCAACCAGAGTAACTGTTCATTCTGCTGCACAGAATAGTAGGCAGTATTCCTTTGCATTTGAGCCAGGAAGCAGGAGTAGGAACTGTCTGTGATTCAGGTTCTGTGGGTGTTACAAAGGAGAGTCAGTATTGGGGCATTTGTTTTTTCATATTCTGTCTGTAGGAAAACTTAATGAAATCTGGCAAGCCATGGCTAGCAGAAGTAGCAGTGAAATATGAGTCAGAGGCATCTTACTTAACTTTATGTTGGCCCATAATCTTTCTATAGATTCTGCCACAGAAAGCAAAGTGCATTTTAAGACTTAAATAAATTTACTGTGGCCACAGAAAATTACAAGGCAAAAGTGTGTTTTAGGGAAATACAGTTTCTTTTCAGTATCTATTTTTGAAGATACAAAATGTTATTGAAGTATGAAACATTATATAATTTAAATCAAATTGCATAAATGGTCATAGAGATTTATCTTCTGAAATAATACGAATAACTCATAGAGTTTTATGTTCTGAATTTAAATGAACAATTAGACACTCCAAGAATGTCTATTAATAAAAGTCCAGGACAAACCAAAGGCAACAAAGGGTAACAATACTTTGGATGCCATCGATGTGCCCTCACAATTCCCAATTACTATTTAAAAAAAAAAAAAACCAAAACCAAAACCAAACCAAACCCTTTTAGCCTTTAGTAACTCACATTTTTATTTTGACATGGGCACATGGACTGCAATCCAGCCTGCAGCCAGCAGATATCCTTACAATATCCCATCAGCAGCCAAAGGTCTATTCTCATCACTATAGCTGATAACCCATTATGTCTAACTGTCTTGGTCTCACAGTGGTGCCAAGCATAACAATCTGATCTGTTGCAGAAACGCTGGAAAAGTCCCACCAAAGTCAGTCAGACTCTCCACATGTTCAAGATGAATCCCATTGTCAAACATCTTGCTGCAGTGGGCCAGCGTGCAGCAGCTTTCAGTTTTAAGCAGTAGCTGCATTTTGCCTTTGTATGGCAAATGTAGGTCTGCAATTACTTCTTGCTACCATAAGACTGTACTTTCTAACAAGAACGTTCAATAGAAAGAGGCTCTTGAGAAATATATTCAAAGATCAAGTCAGCCAAACTTGTGGAACTCAGTGTACAATACAATGATTTACTGAATTTAAAATGAATTTGCTTTGGTCCTGGATGTACCTCGTATGTTTAATTTCTGAAAGTAAAACACTCATCAAGTTTTACTTCCAGGAAACAATTTCTAAATGCTGAGGAACAACTGAGGTATTTTGTTTCCTCCTGTGCAGAGCACTACTCATCTCCTTGACAATAGGCACCACTTCGTGGGTGAACTCTTACATTTGGAAGCAAATTCTTCATCCCATTAATAAAGTAGGTTCAGCAGGAAGATACTTGCACATAGCAGCAACTTAGTGAGGGAGGACACCACGTCATCACGTATGTTTCCATAAGCCAAAAAAATGATGCATGTGTACATAAATTCAACCATAAAGTAGCCTATTTTTAATAGGCATGGTCAGAAAATGATGAACGGTGCAAAATTCTGGGGTTTTGGGTTGTTTGGGGTTTTGTTGCCTTTTTTTTTTTTTTTAAAGATATGAAGTCATGCTGCCTACTTAAAGCTACTTTTTGAAGTAATCAGGTAACTAGAGAACAGGAGTACCATATGATTTAAGCAAGAAGTCAGAACTAACAAGCACAATGAAGATGGCAAATAGTCAAGATTTCATTTTCATAGCAAGATGTTTGCAGGCACATTTATGTGAAAAAAGAAAATCCCTTCCCAAGATACATGCTCAGTAGATTTTAGTAAGTGCACCTGAGAAAGTACTAATCCACATTTTTAAAGAAAAAAATATATTTCTCCACCCCAAATCTAGTAACTTTCTATTTGTCAAAGGATCTATCCAAATTATGTTATGTTTTGGTTTGTTTTTGAAAATAGGGCAAGAAATTCCAGAGAGCAGGGACCTTATTTTCCTCAGCTAGTACGTGTCCATACCACAAGCATTCAAAAATATAACTGAAATGCCAGTAGCAAAGGTGCCTGGAGTTTTGTGAGAGAGGTGGACAGGTAACATCGCACACCAGTGCTACCTTCAAAAATGCATTTTCAAATCCTGAAGAAGTTGGGACCTAGATTCTAGCTCCATTTACCCCTTTTTCTTTTGTGCTTTTTAATTTTTCTCATGTTTTGAAACTGAACCTATACAAGAAGTTTATAGCTTTACACTTGATGTAAAGATAGCAATCCTACAGAATCAAACACGAAATGCTGCAATGATTCATATGTGTTGTTAGCTTGTGCAAAGATGCAATAAAATTGTATCTAATAAACCTACAAATGAGTTGTGAGACCTGATGCTCCTGGTCAGAAGTATCATCATTGTTTCCAGATGGTGCTGATCTATTTATAGTGCATTTGAGAGAAAGGTAAGCCACTACAGGCAAACACAAAAAGCATCTCTTCAAGGAAACATAATGTCATGGCACAAAAGTTTCTACTTTTATGTCTCATCTTTTCAGCTCAGATGAATTTCACAATCTCTTTAACACAGCTTAGAAAAAACAGAAATAGCAGACAAGAGTTTAAAGCCAAGACAGTTACATTTGCATAAAAAAGAAGAAAAATCTATATGTGTAAAGGCTTTAAAACAAGATTATGGAATAAGAAAAGCTCCAGTTTCAATAAATGATCTCCTTTTGTTTTCTGAAGATAAGAGAATAAAAATATGCAAATAAAAGTCCTATTTCTTCCAGAAAACAAACAAACAAACAAACCCACATCTGTGATCCTCAGGCAATTGCCAAACTCTTATTTATCAGAGCAGCATGGATCAAAGCAGGTTGTTTTGTCTTGCTTTCACTGAATTTTGGTTAAGACTTTCTTTTTCCCTTAGTTGTCATGGAAACGTGTACAGAGCAAATGAAAGCATATAAAGCACTACTGACAAAAAGCAAGTTGTTCCTATTCAGGCTGCACCGATTAATGCTTTCGGAGGTACTCAGGAAATTGTGGCAGCCATATCTATACCATTTGGTACTATTTTAAAAGTACACTTTATGACACTAAAGCTTTATACAATCAATTGTCCAGCTATAATCTACTGAAATGTTTATTATCATTCCCATATTTCAACAAACCACTTAACATTTTAGCATGTTTTAACATTTACAGTGACTTGAAATGCAACTACTAGAGAGGAAGCAAAGAACATGAATAATAAAAAAAAAAAGAAATTCAAAGACAATGGAAAATAAAAATACAAAGAGAAGGAGGAACAAAGAGAAACAGTGAAAGACTGGGAGAAAGAAAGAAGCACAAGTTCATTGATTCATTATAATTTTACCGTCTTTGTACATAAAACTTTTTCCTTTCCCTTCCAACTTTTTCAGAAAAGGTAAAGTAACCCGCTCACTTTCCTATTATGAAAAGACCTCAGACTCTCCTTTCTTAAGCTATTTCTCTTTGACCTGTGAAAAACTGAAGGGATATATGTGTGTGTATTTTTATGGCTATCAAGAAAGGTGAATGTTGGAATACCTGAAGTACTCCCATTTAATTAGCTGGGGCACAATACCCATGTTCATTCCCATGTATTAGATCTCTTCTGGGAACTGCCACAGGTTGGAGTATCCCACATTCATCTACAGTGTTAAACTGCCTCTTTCCCAAATGCCAAATCATAAAACAAACGAGTTCATGATTTCAATAGTTCAAAAGTTTGAAGATTTCAGGAATCACTTCATGATTCAATCTCTGTACGCATATATAGTTTTCTTAGCAAAGCCCTTGAGCGTTTACTGTGTATCCTTCTGTCTACCCCCAGCATAGGCCTCTGACCTCCTGTTCACACATCCATAAAGGACACTCCTTACCACTTTCCTGCTGTTATACAAAGGGGTCACTCAGCACACAAACAGGCTGTGAAAGAGTGCTAAGGAGGACAAGCCGGAGACTGAGCAATGGGTGGGCAGCAGAAATGTAAGCACCAACACGCTTCTAAGGACAAACACCCAGTCTGTGACCAGTGTTTTGTCTCCTCCACCTCTGGAAGGCCGCCACTACTACACCAATCTCTACGGAAGAATCCCTGTAAGGTTTAATTCACTCCACCCCTTTGGCAGCCTAGCTGTATTCAGTAGAATCCATTTGTGGGATCCCCTTTCACATGGGATGAAAAGCAGAAGGCTGTTCATTCTGTCTTCTGAGCAAAACTATGTTTTGTTTTCTCTTGATGACTCCTATAGCCTTTCTCAATTCCCATACCAATAGAGCTTCAAAGTCCCCACTGCTCTCTCATTTGTTCAGGAAATTTGAGAATTTATCTTCATAGAACCACAGAATTGTCAGGGTTGGAAGGGAACTTAAAGATCATCCAGTTCCAACCTCCCTGCCAATGGCAGGGACACCTCCCACTAGAGCAGATTGCTCAGAGCCCCATGCAGCCTGGTCTTAAAAACTACCAGGGATGGGGCTTCCACCACCTCTCTGGGCAACCTGTTCCAGTGTCTCACCACCCTCATGGTGAAGAAATTCTTCCTAATGTCAAACCTGTATCGACCTCTTTCTAGTTTTAATACATTCCCTCCAGTCCTATCACTGCCTGACAGCCTAAAAAGTCCCTCCTCAACTTTCTTGTAGCCCGCTTAAGATACTGGAAGGACACGATAAGGTCTCCTTGGAGCCTTCTCTTCCCCAGACTGAACAATCCCAACTCTCTCAGTCTGTCCTCATAGGAGAGGTGCTTCAGCCCACTCATCATCCTTGTGGCCCTTCTCTGGACACATTCCAGCACATCCATATCTTCGTCGGCAAACTTGCTGAGGGTGCACTCAGTGCCACTGTCCGTGTCACTGATGAAGATGTTAAACAAGAATGGTCCCAGTACTGATCCTTGAGGGACTCCACTTGTCACTGGTGTCTACTTGGATACAGACTCATTGACAACCACTCTTTGGGAGCAGCCATCAAGCCAGTTCTTTATCCACTGAATTGTCCATCCATCAAATCAATTTTTCACCAGCTTGGAGAC